>RJWT010009874.1:0-24723 GCA_004365215.1 Cuniculus paca | reverse complement strand
TAAATCCATCCTCCATAATGTTCAATGAGGCCACAGATTTGTTTTCTAATTTCCAGGAGTATAGTTGACATATCTATTTTACAACTGGCTGAAAAGTTACTGTTCTGTGACCTAAAAAATCTGACTCAAAATTACAGGAAACTCTTGAGATCGCCTCTACCCCTTTGTCTAGACACTTAAACACACATGACATTTCTTTCCAGAGTACTTTTTGAGATAAGTCCTACAAGAGACTTAAAAATAAATGAAAAGCTTTCCCTTTGGATCCTAATCAGTTCACCTGTACGGTTCCTGAAAAATAAACACAATTCATTGTGGTAGAAGACAATGGACTCCTATTAAATTTACTGAGGGTTATGGTCATCCCAACTCAGCTCTTATGATCAATGTGATATCTTTACAATACACATCAATAGAGACTTTGGTACCAGGTATTAGACCAGTGATTTGGTTGGTAGGAAGGCAGATCAAAGACGGTTTCATGTGCCAAAGGTAACATTATGTGCTCACGTTCTTCCCTTAGTGCCTTGAGTCTCCTGCTGTCTGCCACAGTGTGGTCAGCAGGAACCTTGATCACCCTGACATTCCTAAGGACATCATGCTAGTACACAGCATTGATGACACCATGCTAATAAGATTGATGAATGGGAAGTAGTAAGTACTCTGAATCTCTGGCAGAATAAATCCATATCAGAAAGGTGGAAATAAACCACACAATGAATTAGCTTTCTGCCATATTGTGATGTTGTTAGTAGTCCAATAATCTAAGACATTGTGGGATATCCCCACTAAGGATTAATAATTTTTACTTCTTATATTACTAAGAAGTCATTGCCTGGTGTGGTGATGCGTGCCTATAATCCCAGCACTGGGAAGGCTGAGGCAGGAGGATCCCTGCAAATTCAAAGTCACCCTGGAATACAGAGTGAGTTCAAGGCCAAGCTGAACTGCAGAGTAAGACCCATAGCATTTAATGTACTGGTGTGGATTCTAGAAAGAGCATAATGACCAAATTTGATGTCTTGAAAGATCAAGTTTTGAATGAGAAAACGCTCTTCAACAAACCTAGACAAATCTAAACTGTAGAACTGGCTGGACCACGTGACTTGGCAACAGTCTTCTGTGATAGATAAGGATGCTGTCTCAAGGGAAGTAACATGACACAGACCCCTTCCACAGAAGAGATGACTTACTATTTAAAAGGCACCACCTAGAGTGCTACTGGTCCTGCCAAAGACTGCTCACCTTGACTGAGGTTACCAGAAAGAGAGAGATTGTCAGTCACAAGCTGGGTGTTATCAGATTCTTCTAATCATAATATTGAGTGAACACAGCAGGAATCTACTGGACACGAGAGAGTGGACAGAACATATTCAGAGTCAGACCCACACAAGGCTAGAAATATAAGTAGACTACATTACACTGTGCCTCAACATATATTAGGGTGCATCAACTTTTCCTGCAGCTCACACATATGGCCTCGCATCATAGGGGATTTCCTACGACTAAATGATGAAGGCATACAAAGAAAACTCAACTCTGCTTTACAGTGTGGTTTTCTTTTTCTCCCACTATGCTGATTTGAGCTGCAGTGGACTCTTACTTACATAAAGCCTCATTTAGGTGTGGCACAAAAGAACAACAGTGATGGTAGGAGCTACCGAATTGGCACAGGTGCTGGCCATAGACCTGATCGTTCCCTTTGCATGAGTGGAGAAGTGCCCGGAAATAACAATGAACACAGGGCTTTGAGCAGCATAAATGGCTTGTCTTTTTATTGGGAGGCTTGCAAGGAGCAAAAGCAGATCACAGACAAAGGGGTCGGGGAACAAAGCAGGTAGATGCGCTAATGGAACTGGCCAAATCCATGTTGATCTTTTAAACCCATCTTAATGATGTCTACTACAGGCCTTCTGTTGCAGAGAGGCACTGAAGACAAAATTACATATCAACTGGTTGCCAGGCAGCCTCTATCCTTGGCCTCCCTTGCGATTAGCAGATAGGTCCATGCATTGAGCAGCCATCATGGCCGAGATGAAGGTTATACATGGGCCAAAGTTTAGGGTACTGTGATCAAGACCAATGCAGTTGTGATACTCTTGAATATTCAAACTGTTAGCAAAGGAGCAACACTGCACCTTTGATATGGCACCATCCCCCTAAGAGATTTGTCAGTCACGTTGAAACAACTTGATCACAACAGATCTCACTCATCCTATATCAATTCACCCTTAAATGAACTACACATGTTCCAGATACGCATCATCTTCCCAGGACAACTGTGTTTCCCTCCATACCAGCATCTGAGGGTGCAGAATACCTGATTCATGGGCATGGGAGTCTATTCAGCATGGTCCACTCAAGGGTTGTGTTTTGCTGCATAGAAGTCACAAATATAGGGCTGGAGGTCTAGCTCAGCGGTCTAAGCTCCTACCCGGCAAGCGCAAGGTCGTGAGTTCAATCCCTGATGCCGCAAAAAAAAAAAAAAAAAAAAAAAGAAGTCACAAATATTACTATGTGCATGTCACTAAGAAGCAACCAGCCAGCAAATAAGAAAGACTTACTAAGGGTTCAAGGAAGCAACCACCTTAGGAAGGATACCTTTATGATATTTTCCTTAAGCAGGGTATAACCCTGCTCTTTACATTTGAAAATAGAACCACCGTTTACTTTGTTTTCATGTGCAAATATATATATGTGTGTGTGTGTGTGTATACACACAAATATCTATATCTATATAGATATATATATCATGAGGAGATGTAATGGCTACCAGAAAGAATCCAGACTTCAGAGAACTTTAGGGTATTTAATGAGTATTATGTTGTTCATAAGACAGTGACTTTATTTACTACGTCTGTTTTATGTATTCACTGATGAATTCTCTGTGCCAAGAAGAGAAATAGGAAACACATAAATATTACTAATGCAGTGTACACAGAGTAGCTAGTCTAGTAAATGCCCAATAAAAGGCATTGTCACTATTGTTACGTTAGCCACGCACTCCTCTGAAGACTTCTGTAGTTTGGCTGTCACTGTTCTGCCCTGCACGCAACCTCAGAACTTCCGCATACACACTTTTGTTCACAGGCAATTCTCTGAGGAAGGAAGGCTGCGGTTGCCTCTCCTCCAGCCTCGCACAGCTGCGCTTATCACTATGGAATTGGGCTCCGGCAGGTCATTATGGGCCCTCCTCCAGCCCACCCTGCTTGTGGTCTCAACAATTCGACTCTCGTTTCAGGCTTTGCCTCGGGCACCCTGCTGCCATCCAGACTTGAGAAAACCCTCAGTATGCATGAACACCATAATTACCCAGACTTAGACTTCTCCCTTCTGAGATAACTACGGAAACAAATTGTATTTTTCAAACAAATCAGATGCACCGAGATAGGGAGGGTGTCTTGGTGGGCTTACGGGAGCTCAGACTTACTATGGCCGCGTGCCCAAAATCAGTGATACAGCAAGTCCTTTGCCTTCGCAGAGAGAAGCATCCTATCAGAATCCTTATGGGAAATTTGTACCAGCAGTTCCTGCCCTCATAAACAGGAATCCTGCTGGCAATTTGTTCTGTAAGGAAATCAGAAAAAGTGCTGATGTGGCTTCATCAGGACCTACATCCTGGGCTTCGTCAAGAGCACAAGTAATTGAAACAATTCCTCCTTGTGGCCTAAAGGGGTTTGCTGTTTCCTTACTTTGTTTCACATGAAAGTTTTGAGCTCAGAAAAAAAGAATAAGGCAAATAAATCTAATGAATAAAATATTGAAGGAATTGTGAGTCTAGCGAGCCAGAAACAAGAGAAAAATCAGATCGTCAGCTTGTCTGGGTTTGAGGGGTGGAGTTCACTCGTAAATGTCCTGAGTGAGGAGCCTTCCCACCGAGCACTCCTCCAGCCTTGTTCTGTTCTTTGCACTTGGGGAGCAGTCATTCTGAGCCTCGAGAGGTGAGATGCAGTGGGCACTGACACAGCTTTAGTGGCGAGGCGAGAAGCCAGACTTCGAGAGCTCCAGTGCCACCAGGTGTGGCATGATGTGAGTGGGAGCGTCTCACACACACAACTGCAAAGAGCATTAAGAACCGAGAGGACGCAGGCAATTGTCAATCACTTTCTATCCAGTGGCATTCGAAAATGAAGACCCCAGTTGTGAATGGCATCTCTGAAAGATTAATAGCGACCGGTTCTAGGATTGTCCTGGTGGATTTCTCACATTTAGATTGAAATGCAAGAGAGAAGAATTCAACTTTGAGACAGAACTCTTGGAGATTTTGGTCTTAAAGAGCCAGGTAGGATGCTGGCTTAGCATTCAGAGTGACAGCCTAAGCTGAATGTGGAACTAAGCAGAGCAACTACAAAGGAGGAGTCCAAAGTAAGTTATCCCCCTTGCCTAGGACCCATATATAACAAAGAAAGAGTGCCATGAACGTCCAGGCTCCTTCTCAGTAGAGGTTTCTGACTCACCTTAGATTTGGAGTCTGAAATGTTAGACTTAGTTCCCAGGGCCACTGGCTAGGGGCTGCTGGAACAGGGCTAGCAACATGCTTTGGGCCTTCATCAGGGTTATCTCAGCATCTGAGACGAAACTTGGCTCACAAGTGGGTCTCAGGAGCTCCTTTTTTATTGAAGATGTACTATATTTTAGGTGATAGACTAAATATATTCATTATCACATTTTTTTCAGCAAATGTTAGTGATAAAGTTGGAGAAGATGATGGGCATTTCTGAAAGTCAAGTTTTGGAAAGTTAGCTATTAAGAAACTATAGTACACTTAAGGTACTTCTACATCACAATACCCTTGGCTTAATTAAAAGAATGGAAATTGCATTTATACTAGAAAAGAAAGAGCTCCTATATAGAAGATACATTTTCTGGATCAACCAGAATGGGAAATAATGGTACAGAGGTATAGGCAGTGTCCTTATAATGGCAGATCCTGTCGTGTGTCATTGTGAGTTACTTCACCTATGCACTCTAAGTGAGCAATAAAATAATCTCAGAGAGGACTAATTCATTCTCAGCTTATCTTTTTTTATTTTAAAAAGCAAAACAGAACAAAGGATAGAAATAATACAGAATTTAAAAAAAAAGACAAAACAAAGCAACAGTAAGAAATCAACACTAGTTAATACATTGCACATTGTTATCTTAGAAGTAGTTGTTTGTCTCCCTGGTCTCAGCTCACTTATTGCTCTAGGACCTCTTAGTCCTCTCAAGCACGCTATCTGTAATTTTCAATTAAACTTGAAATATTAGCTTTACTAATACTTACAATCTAAAATTTTAATGCTAAATGTGACAGGTCTTGTCTTCTGGGTGTCCTCCCCTCTCTTTTACCTGCTGTTGTACCACAAAAGACTATTGTCAGAAGCAAGTGGTGTGAAGTCCTTGTAGAAGGGATCTCCATGTTCCTGTAGAGTGAACTGCCTTAAATGGTAACAGCCTCATCTTTATGATGTGGATTGTGCCAGAGAGGGCTGAACCTGGTCAAAATGCTGGTATGGAATTACCTAGAAGACATGGGCACATTCACATCCAGTGTGCTATATGCTCTGCTTTGGGCTACTGCTGATATAGCCAGTGTAAAACAATTATTTCCTGAGAAAGAACAGAAGCCATGATACTGTCTTCCATTTCAGCTGTGGCCACACTAAGAGAATGAGAGGTAATCCGATCGTTCCCATAGTGTGTGCTGTTCACGTGTTAGGTGTGTACATATCTCTCTTTATGGGCTCAGGTGAAAATTTGCACTCTGGGCCCCTGAAACAACCTTTGTTGAGCCCCTCTAACTCATCCATGGTCTCCTGATGAAATAAAGTATGTGGTATATAGTCTGCAAAGCAGGGTTCCCCTGCTGCAATTTAAGGTCTAAGTATCTTAAAGTATGGTACTAGTGATTTACATCATTAAGTCTCTGAAAAAGGAGAAGGTTTTCCTGTGGCAACTACACTTAGTGTTCCCTGACAGTTAGTATAAATTTTTCCAAGAATGGCCCTCAAGTTTTTTCCCTGGAAGATAAATGGATGACTGTAAGCCAGCTCTAGGTGGCCTTGGATAGGGAGGACATAGACAGGATGTTGATGAGAATGTCAATCACATCCTTGGTATTATTTTATTAGGATTCCATATCATTCAACAGACCCTACTTTACCATTCATCTTTCCTTTAGAGAAACATTCTTGGTATACTCTCACTTTTCCTAATAGGAGGAAAAGTTAATTATATAATTAATGTATTTAGAAGAAAACATTGTGCATATACTACTGAGTCCCTCTCCTTTTCCTTCTCCTCTTTGGATCTGCCTGATTTCAGGAAAATACACCTTTCTCTGTTCTTGATCATGCAATGAGCTTCACAGCCTCATCTTTGTTAGAAAGGCCTGAGGTTAACTAGTGCTAGCAGACAGTGAGTGAATAAGTCTGCATCTCAATAGTGTTAAGTATTAGGAAGGTCACTGTTGCTCTTGCCTGAGCTTATATTTTCAGGAATTCCTTCAGTAAGGAAGCAAATATTTAATTTCCAGCTACCTGGTTCATTGTCTGTCTCTCTCAGCAGATCTAGAACTCAGACAAGAAAAAGAATAATATAATCTATAGGTCACCTAGGCCCTAAAATATGCAGTCAATAATTTTCACCTTCAAAAGATTTATCAAGTTCTCTTTTTTAGCGAAATCCAACAGCATCATAAACGCTGCTAAAAGGAGTGATCATTACATTTCTACTGATGTAGTCCTACTCTGATCTTTCCCTTTATAATATCATCTTTTTTTTTCTAGCTAAAATGTATCTATTGTTCTGAAATTATTAATATTAGACATCTTGCAGATGTAGCTGATACATGACCAAGGAGGAGCACTAAGACTGTTGGAAGATTTAGCCAAAGGTAAATTTTTAAAGAATCAAAGAGTGTTTCAACATCTTTCATGAAATAAAATTCAATCTGATTTTTAAAGCTCTGAGATTTTACAATTCGAAAGGTAAATTCCCCAAGTCACAATTAGGTATCTCCAGACTAGAAGCCTCAGGGCAGGGCTAACGAGGGAGGCTGAGAAGTAGGAAAGCACTCTGGGATGAAAATTCTTCCTAATATCAAATTTGACAAGGAAAGTGCACTCATTTGCCACCCAATCTGAGAACCCCAGTTTATTTAGATAAAAAGCAAAAGCAGCAGGTTTTCATCCAGCTTTGAGATGCATGAAGTAGAGTTCAGGGATCTCAAAGTAAGCAACCAAGTTTTCAGCCATTGATTTTGCTAGCAGCATTTTGAATGTTTCCTCTGTCTCTTTCTTGAGAGGAATCAGAAGTTATGCAATCAAAATGAGCTACATTTTAAGAGTCTACTGTCAGTTCTCTTTATGTAGATTAAGAAATGCCAATAAACTTTATCCTAAAATATGTCCCATTAGGCTAGAAATCAAACAGTTTTTATGAGAGAACTCTCAATGAGATTTTCCCCAAATGCAAGTCACTTTTTTTCAAAAAAGAGTTAATCATTAAATTACTAGACTTTCATGTTTGCTCTTAGGTTAGAGCAAACTTTAAAATTTTTCATGATATGAAAGGATATATGTGAAAGTGTTCATTGGTTGTTACATCAGCTGGCTGAGACTGGAACAAAGGGGTGGAGAGATTATTAGAATTTTTCTTTTAGGTAGAGAAAGTTTTTCTTCAAAATTTTATATACCAAGTTGTGTTTTAAAAGAAGCTCAAAGCTTCCTAAGGATTTTTAATGGGTTTTTAATCATACAATAGATATGCAGAATCAGTGTTAACTCATTTTCTTACCTCTACCTAGCCCAAATATATACTGTATCTCTTGTCTGAAACTCTTAAACAACAGAATTTTAGAATATGGAAATTTGGAGCTTTCAGAGTAAAATTATGGCTCATAGATCCATAAGATTCTAGAATAACATCCTAAACATATTCATATGTTACAGTGACACATGAAATTGATATAACTTGGTATAAAGATAAAAACAACATTCATACTGTAGGACTCCAAATAAATGTAGATGATGTTTTGCCACAGAATGTGTTACAAAACAACTTGGAGTTTTCAGTGATCTGGAGATCTCAGAATTACAGTAAGAGATTATTTCCTTGGAGTAATACTGGTAAATTCTGCCAAAAATTATAAGCATTTACATATTTCATATAATCCTCTCAGTAATCCCATCAAAAGAAAACTCTCATAGTTCTCATGTAAAGTATGTTAAAACGTGAGATAAGCTGGCAAATAAGAGGAGGGCCAGGATTTGAATGCAGGCACTCTTACTTTGGAGGTTGTAGTTTCAACTATGACACTTTACTGTCTTCTTTTCTAAAAGATTAGTGTTGGCCTGATGATCCTGACCCATATGTCATTGATGGTGTCCCCAGAAATGACCACAGACAATGGCCATGCCCTTGAAGAATCATTAAACCCCACCCTCTCCCCTGGGACCAATTAGCTTGCTAACAACTATGCCCTCCTCTCTCCCCCACCCCTCAGTTCTAGGAGAATGCTTGGCATTCATATACTCTATTTGTTTGTTGATGACTGACAGTCTTTCTTTGGGGTCTTCAGGCAGACGTGAACCTATGGTAGGAGCTAGAATGGGTACAGTGCCTTTATGCTCAGTGGCTGTACCACCTCCTTGTCTCCTATCCAAGATTGTAGTTTAATATTCCTTGTGGGGGGAAGATGTGGATGTTTGAGCCTGGACCTCCTTAGATAACAAAATAGGAATTTGATTTATTTGCCCTTACCTACATAGTCTGATGAATGAGTGGCTAATTACTGTGGTTTTAATAATGAAAACCTATCAATGTGAAAGCATATAAAATCCACATGACATTACAAATGGGCAGCACTGAGGGTCTTTCTGTCTCCTGAAACAGGATATTTGTGTCTATTCGACCTCCTTCAAGAAAGAAGGTGACTTGGGGTAAAGGGGAGGAGCCTCTTTTAGAAATCCACAGGCCTACTCTACAGGTGTGGAATTGAGCATGTTTCTCCTTGCCGAGACTCTTTCTAACTCACAAATAGCCCTGCTGCCAATCTCTGTATTCTCTAAATCCATTTTATGTACCACTCTGTATCAGTTCCCCTCCTCTACCACCTCACTTTCCAAGAAACACCACACCTTTGTGCATATTATCTCCTCTGGCTAATTCTTCTGGAATAAAAAATTAATTCCATAATCCACAGCCAACGACGTCTCCCATCATACATTCCAACTTCTCTCTAGCTCTCCCATTAGATCTCTGTGCTATGTCCCAGACAAGCAATTTAGTACTCCCTGTATCTGGCTCACTTACATGCCACCACAAGTCTGCTTGCTGCCTTCTAGCTAGAATGGTCCTAGCAAAGATTTGCCCTGTCACCAAGGTCAAGGAGTCACTGTGTTAGCTACTGCCGCTTCTCCCACACGCTGAGAACCTCTGCTCCTGGCACTTCCTGGAAAGACCAATGAACATCTGAGCTCTGATCAGTAAACATCTGGGGTTCTTGACTCCACAGGTGTCTAAGAGGACTGGGAGACATCCCCCAGAACTACAGGGGAGCTAAAGCCTGAAGAAGTGAATCAGCCAGTGGAACAGAAGAGCTGGACTCCTTTCTCTCCCTCTCCTCTTCTAAGTGGACTGTTTAGAGACACAGAAATGCACAGAGCCTCTAGAAAATGCCCTGAGTGTTATAAAAAATCAGCTTTCTGTGTCATACCAAGATGGCCAACCTGGGGACGCCCCACTCATTTTCACCCTACCTCCACCCCGCCATGCTTTTGGATCCCCACCTTTTTCTTCCCTGAGAGTGTCCTGTCCAATAAAGTATTAGCACGAAACTTTGTCCTAAGTCTTATTTCTAAGGAAACTGGTGATCACACATCCCAGATCTCTTAGCATTCCTTTCTGCCTATCGTTATATTGTTTTTTCTGTCTGATGCCCACCTGCCCTAACGTCACTCTTGCAAAAAAAATTACAGACATCATCCAAGGTACATTATTCACATTGACATAAATTAATTTTCTGATCCTCCAGTCACATATGATTTTTCCCTACTAAAAATTCTCATTATATTCTGTTCAGACTTTCCTACAGTATGTACCACATTCTTCTTGGGCTTTGTTTAATGCTTATTATCCTACGAAGGCAGAGATTATGTGTTATTAATCTGGGGTACCTTACCATGCTGAATGTTCAGTACAAGGCCCTTCCAAATAGAAGTTGAGTCCTACTGACCTCAACCCCCTGCTCTTACTGACCACCCCAATCTATGCTTCACCCAGGACACACAGAGATAGAATCCTAAAGTTTACTTGTCCTTTCCTGTTACTGTCTTTGGTGTTCCCAGAATACCACCTTGATTTCTTCATGACCAGAGACTCTACCTGTATCTCGACTCTGAAATTAAGTGACCCACAATGACTTTTCTTTGAGGCTTCTACTAAAACCCCAACACAGCTCCACCATAACAATTGTATTTATCCAGTATCAGCTAATTATTTTTGTAAGGGTCAAATGATAAACATAGATAATTTCCAAGGCTATATAGTCCTTGTCCCAGCTACTCAGCTCTGCCATTGCAACACAAAAGGAGACCAACAGTTTGAAAATAAATGGACCAATAAACTGCAAAAACAGGCAGCTGGTAGACTTGGTCCACAAACATAGACTGCCAACTTCTGGAATAATTCACTGTAATTCTTTAAATATCAATAAACTCTTTATTCTTAGAACCTACTGTCATTATTAGGCATACATTAATTATTCATTGCATGATTGAGTTTATGACAAAGAGAAACGAGTCCTTAAATCTTGACTTCCATTTTTTTCTCACTGTTTCCAATATGAATAGCCCTCCTGGTAAGCAATAGTTTCTTGCCACTCTTTTTAAGTGTGGAATTGGCCTGGCAAGATGTAATCGAGTTTCATGCCAAGACCGAAGAGCTGCTATTGTTTTTGCCAGACTATTTTCTGCCAAAATCTGGAATCAATCTTTTCATTAAAAGAACTTTAGTAGCCATTGAAATCATAGTATATATTTGGTCAGTGAACAGTTTCATTCCTGACTCACTTCCCCACTGCCTAATAAAAAGTTTTGGCTGTGAAAGGTGTGGTCATATTTCTAAGGACTGTAGAAAGTACAGTGGGGTTTAGAGGCTAAAGAGTTACATAGCCTGTTCTTGAAATTCTTATTTTTCTCCTTCTTTAATCGTTTTTCATTCTGGAGTTGACCTTCATCTTTGCCAGCTGTTTCAACATCATGTGTTTTTCCCATCAACTCTTCTGAGCTTTTCTATTTCTTCTAATGCTTGTTCCTTCATTTTTGTCTTCTCTAGGATTCAGCCTCTGACTACCCATAGCACTTTCATCACTTTCATTTGTATGAGGTTAAGATCATCATGAACAATGGTACCTTAGCTTCAGATTCTCCTTTTCTGCTGAAATCTTCTATCCCACAAATGCCTCTCTTCAGGCTCACCCACTTGAAACTCAACACTTTCTGCTTTAAATATTAATTTTCCATAAGTGCAGATTTCAAAAGGCAAGTCAGAAGGTTCTGGTAACAGGAAAATGGAAAAATATAAGATCCATGGTATTAACAAATTTAATGGCAAATGAAATTACTTGTGTTTGTGGTTTAAAGACATATGTATTTGATTTATTAGGCCATATTAACATGCCAAATAACTTTTACTTTAAAAGCTGTGCTGATACCAAGTGGGAAAAAATATAGTCATCTGTGAAATGCAAGTAGAAATAAAATTCAGATGAATTGCAATGAAAGGCAATGGGGTAATCAAATACACTGGTCTCATTTGGGACTGAGATATACAACTTTCATTATCTGACAGTATTTCTTGAGCCATGGGAAATTCAGTAACTTGTTGATTACAGAAAATAGTAATCAAGGGTCAGATAGATTGCAAGGGAAACAAGTTGACTACATGTTCCTGACAGCACTCCCATGGGAAAATGTTTTCAACTCATGCTTGGGATTCAGAGATCCTGCAAATCGAACTGTGGTGGAAAGAACAGTTCTTTTTACAAAAAAAATAAGGAAAACAAATCCATGAATCCTGGATATTCCTCCAAAATATCATAATGTCTGAAGCCTCACAAACCCACCTAAAGAGAAACCTGGTGTCTTGGTTACTTTTCTTTTGTTGCTAGGACAAAACACCTGACACCCAAAATGGAGGAAGGAAAGGTTTATTTATCTCTTTGTTTGTGGAGGTTCTGGTCCATAATCAGCTGACTCCAAGGCAGGGTGGCATGGCACAGGGACATTACTTCAAGGCAGCAGCCAGGGCAAAAAGCGGGAACAAGCTTCTTGTCCTTTATATTGTACACAGTCCCTCTCACCCAACCCAGGGCCCGTGTAGCACTCACAAAAACTCTGTGCCCTCCTCTTTCACAGGATGAGGATATTTACAAAGTAAGAACCCTGGCTCCCTGCTGAGTCTTTCCGTTAAACTTCTGAACTTCTCAAGTCAACACAATGTATCAACCACAACACCTGGGGACCATACATCACCTTGGTCCATCCCTGAATGTTGGGGGGAATCCTAGGTGCTTCCAGTAAAGTGAGGGAAATCTTAGAGAATGAGCACAAATATTCAGAACCTTAGAAAGTATTTAGGGTGAGTAGGGAATGAGAAACAAGTAAAGGAAGAAGTGACATCGAGATTATTAAAGATTCAATAGAGAAATTACATAAGGTGGTATGTTGGATATTAAAAACCTACTGTCATTGTATGTGTTAGCCTTTTAGGAAAGTCTAGAAGGAGAAAGCTCAGCACTGGAAAGGAAAGTAACAGTGAAACCTTATGGGAAAGATAGCATTTAAGGTGGTTTTGTTGAGCTTGGAATAAGACTGTGACAAGGAAAGAGGTAGGGAGGGCACACAGAGGATGAGGAGGGGACCTGCATGCTTGAAACTGAAGCTCTGTTACAGTAGTTTGAGAACAACCAAAGAAATGAAGAGACACGGGCTTGTATGGAGCTAACTAACTCCTGGAACTGCAAAGAGTGGCACTGTTCTATTTTTTAATAAAAGCATACTGAGAGCTTGCAGTGTATCTAGCACAACAATAGGTGTTATGAATTAAAAAATAAATGAGACAGTCTCACTCTCAGAGACTTCACTATAAAACAAGACACACTGAAATAATAATAAACACGATGGGCTATTAGTTACAGAAGAGTGGTTTGAGTAAAAGGTTTCAAGTGGATGTGTGCCACCAAGAATCCCCAGAGAAAGAGAGTATGTTCCCACATGGCATATACTGGATATGAATCAGGATAATTTTAGAAAAAAAAATTGAATCATGGGATGTTTCTTCACATTCTTTCATATAGTAATTTTCCTGTTATTGTTTTTGCCCTGAAAAATACTAGAGATGTAACCAAAAAATATGTATGAGGGAAATTTATCATGATTGCATGCATATGGTTCACACAGGTCCTCGAGCCAAATCTCTTGTCTTAGAGCTTACCAGCTTAGTGCTTACCAGCTCCATGATCTTGGATGAAGGACTCAGCTTCCACAGTAGGAAGCCCGCATCTAAAAAGTAGGAATAATAAAAGCGTCTTCCACAAAAGACTCTGAAACACTTAGAGTGTTGCTTAAATAAAGGACTCAGCAGCATGCCTGGCCCATAGTAAGCACTCACGAAGAGTCCGCTCATGAATCTGTAGTAGTGAAAAACTAGAAGCACCAAATGTTTCATTATAGGTGATTGACAAGATTATGAAATAGCTTGCACTATAGAATATTATGTAGCCATAAAAGCCCCTTTATACAGACTGTTTTATGAATAAAATGATGATGATATATTAATCTCCACAAGCAAGACACAAATGTATATTTATTGATCATTTTTGATTGTCCTATAAGTACATATAAAAAAGTACCTAACCTGACAGGGAAAACATATGAACAGTACCCTCAGAAGTTATCTCTGGGTGTTGGAACTAGAATCATTGTCATTTGCTTTTCGTACTTCTCACAAATTCTGCCATTCGTATATACTATTTTTATTATAAGGAAAAGAAATTATTTAAAGTAGCAGGGCATTTTTAAAAATGCTGAAGTTATGTGCCAGAATCTGGTACTGATTGTTGATAAAGTTCTCCCAGTCCTCTCAGTTCTTTCCAAACGCTCCATATGGAAGGCTTTACACTTACTGCTTGCTCTACTTGTCTTTGGCTTACACAGTAAATCACTGGAATTGATCAGGTTCTCGACACCGTGGAGCATGTTATGTTGAAGACAGAGCGAGTGAGGTTCATAGTGCTGTCATATGAACATCTAGGAGAAGAGTGTCAGGCGTGAAAAATTTACACAGTGATGGAAGGTAAGAACCACAGGGATAAACAGAAGAGGTGTTGTGGACAGGAATAGCTGGGGCAAGCTTCAAGGAAGGGAGGGAATTGAACTAGATCAAAAGAAAGGGTAAGACTTACATAGCTAGAGTACATAGATACCACGCAAGGAGAATAACCAGGAAGCAACTGTAAAAAGGTAAGTGATAAACATACGTCATCATCTGCAGGGACCCAAAGCACTGAGCCGAGGGACAACCAACACTGTATATCAAGGGTGGAAATTAGGTTTCTTCTCACTTCCCGTTATAGGACAGCACTGAGAAAGCTCTGGAGGCTGTACTGGGAACTCTGAGCATATGTTTGAGGAAGAAAGAGCACTATTGTAGCTTATTGGTTGTGGTCCAGAGATAAGCAGTGTTTTCTGATTATGGTCTGGAAAAGTGGTTTACTTCATAGAGTAGTGGTCCTGGGTGGATGAACATGGAAGAGAGGCATTTAGAGCTCATCTGTATCACTGAAGAGTCCTCTGGAGTGACATGTTGGAAAGAAAAGTGGGAATAAAGGGGGAAAAGCTAGGAGGGCTCAAGGAATTCTAAACTGGAAGATTGCAGGGAAAGTGGCCCATGAAAAGAAAGATGAATAGAGAACATAAACTAGTAGCTGTCATTTTATAATAGGAAGGAGGGGAGACCATCAAATTCTCCACATCTACTGTTCCTTCCAGAATAGGAGAAAAGTGAACTTGAGAATTCCTGGTATTTCTTCTAATTCTACAATTCTACATTTAATGTAAAATTGAGTAATTCAGGTCTTCTTCTTCCATGGGTCACACTTCCAAATCCCCCTTCAGGGCTTTTAATTTTTGTTAGTTTTTGGTTTTTCTCCTAATGACTTTTCAAATTTTTGAATATTGAATGCATAAACTTAATACATTTTAATGGCAAATATTTGAAACAAATGAAATATGTATCAAAAATTGGTGAAATAAGGTAGATAAATAAAATGTGGTCTATTTGAAGTATAAAATGTCATATATTAATTTTTAAAATAATTAGATTGGTGGGTCAACATAGATAGATCATGAAATATATTGTTCAGTGAATCAAAGCAAATTTCAGAACAATATTTATAATGTGACTCCATTTATATAATAAAGAAAAACCTATATGTACTGAGGAAAGAATACTCAATATAGATGTGAATGTTTTAAAGGGCATGGATCTTAGCTAATATGAGTGATTATTTCTGAAGATAAAGTAAAGGACAAAAATTAATAGTTTACGGACTTTGTAATGTAATATTTTAAAAGTTAATAGATCCGTTGTGTTACTTGAGTAGTACAAACAATAGAAGAAGGGGAAAGGAAACCAAGTAGAAAAGCAAGTATACCACGAAAAATAGTGGAGTAAGAATCAGAGAACTAAAGCTCCCAGTGTAACTGTCAATAATTAACTATTTATCATGAGAATCTCTGGGTTCCAGTTTCCTCCCTCAGCTAAAGGGTAAAGACTTTGGCCAAGAAGATTGCTAAAATTCTGAACTCTCTAAGACACTGGGATCGTCTTGAATCATTATTCCACAGAAGAGTGACATTTAGCCCAAATGTCAGAGCTTGTGGGGTGAAAAGACACAGTGACCTAAACTGCCAGGACACTCCTCTACTGCTTAGTGACTTGGAAAGATGAGGCTCTCTAAGTAGCATATTCAGTCAGAAATCTATAATGGAGCTGCCTCCCTGGGCTTTTCTTCTCGCGGTCCCTAAATTTTGTATCTCTCCCTAAAAAACACACCAATTCTGGACGTTAACCTAAGGAGCTCTGAGCTACATTCCTAGCCCTTCTAATTTTATTTTGAGAAGAGGTTTTGCTAAGTGCCCTAGGCTGCCCTTGAACTTGTGATCCTCCTGTGTCAGGCTTCCAAGCATCTGGGATTATAGGCTCATGCCACCGTACCTGGTTTCAGTACATTTGGTCACTAACATGTTTAGTCTAACTACTCCAAGTAAATGTATGTGAAAACATACCCCTAGAAGAAGTGTTTAGTTCAAGGTTTTCATGAAGATGGCCTAAGGTTTGCTGGGAATGACCAAATAGGAACTCTAGAATAAAAACTACCTATAATTTAATCTCCATAGTTAATGTCTGAGTTTGAATGATTTGCGGTGATGCCAACAAACCCTCCTTGGTTCTCTTCCTGGGGAGTCTGACAACTACGGCAGTGGCCAAGGAAAGAGGCTCCAGCTTGCTCTTCTCCGGAGCTTTCTTCCTGTGCTCTACACTGTTCTAACACAAGGTCTACTCTGTGATGTCTACTTCTCAATGTAAAAGCTCCTCACTCAATCTCAGTCTTTACCTGAGAGTTTTGCTTGATGGTAGCCCCTGTACGCTAATGTGTCATTGCACTTCTCAGCTTCTGTTCAACCCGTGCCGTCCTTGTAGGAAATTTGATTCTGGGATGAGCCCCTGCCACTCTGGCGCCCATAGGAAAAGCAGGAATTGATGTTTCCATGCTCCTTTCTTTTTAATTTGAATACTAGAACCCTCAGACCTCTGTTCAGCACTTGGCCCTAAAATAGTGATCATACTTACCATCCTCCTTTTACAGCTCAGTGTGGCGTGTGACTAATTTCTGCTCAATAGAGTATGCTAATATTGTGTGTAATTTCCAAATTATGACCTAAAGGGAAAGTATGTGTCCTTCAACTCCAAGTTCTTAATTCCAGTAACTAAAATATAATGATGAATCTCTATTAACCATCTGGGTAGACGCAATACTGAGGGGGAACAAAAAAGAAATCTGAATTGCCAAACTCTGGGATAGTCACATCAACCCCATTCTGTTTCTTTTTTTCTTTTTTCTTTTTCATTTTTCAATTTTATTTTAAAGAGGATAAAACCAAGGAAAATAAAACAGAATAAAACCAATCAGAACAAACCAGAGTAAGTGATACAGGACTTCACAACGTTACAAAATTAACAATAGTTATCATAATGCCTTTTGTTGTCTTCAAAATAGCTGCAGATAACTTCAGACATAGTAAAAATCAAACAGAACACAATAGAATACAAACAATAAAAACGAAACAATGAATGCCATAAAGGACTTCAAAACAAGATAATAGTAAATTCAAAATGGCCACCATAATATGTCTTACTATCTTTGAAATAGCTGCTCATGCCATTGGATATAACATAATTAAACAAAGCAAAAGAGAATAAAACCCAACCCAACAAAACAATGAACAATGAAAGACTTCAAAACAAGACTATATGGAATCAACGATGGCTACCACCCTCAGAAGGAGACCCCCCCCCCGATGCCACACTGCCTACCACTATCTTCTGAACAGATGATCAGACCACTGGCCCAAGACCTGCAAGGTCAGTGAAACACCAAAGCACCACAGGCATCCAACTGCATTTCACCTCAATAGCTATCGTCACAGCCTGTTTCTCTGGATCAGCAGATGAAATATGGGGGTGGGGGGAGTGGTACTTCTTGTTTGCCAGCCAGCAAATTGGAAGGGGCTGGGATCTGGCTGTCCCCCTGCCAGCAGCGGCCTTCACGTGGCAAGGGTTCTGGCGGGGTGGGGCGGGGCTTGTTCTTCCCCCCGCACCTCCCGTAGTCCCCTGTGGCACTGACTCACCGGGAAAGGCTTAGCTCTGGATGTCCCCTCTCCGGCAGCCGCCCCTTTCTTTTCAGACTTACATGAATCAGAAATCAAACACTATCCTGGTTAAGTCCATTGTTTGAGGTCTTGTCAGAGCTGGATATACAGCTGTAAACATTGATGAAGAGAAGCTGGTCCCTATAAATTAGTTGATAGCAGTACAACTGAACTTGTATTACATTGGCTTAAAGGCTGAGAAGTGGGTAGCAAGAAGGTAACATTTTCAGGCTAACAATCTAATAGACAAACACTTGGTAAAGTGCTGTATTCATTTCCTGTGAATATTATAACAAATCACAACAAATTTCATGAAATAAACCAACACACATTCATGATGTAACAGTTCTGGAGGTCAGAAATCAAAACTGGACCTTATTGGACTAACATCAAGTTATTGGCATGACTGGGATGTGTTATAGAGCTAGGAAAGACTCTGCTTCTTGGTTCTGCTCATTTCTGGAGGCCGCCTGCCTCCCTAGCCCGTGGCCTCTTGGCCATCTTCTAAGCCAGCAACAGTAGGTCAAATCCTTCTCATATCAAGTCACTTTAATTTCCTCTATCTACATTTGCCACCCCGTGCAATTACTATGGGCCCACCTACACCATCCAGGACAATTTTCCTATCTTAAAATCAGCTGGTGATCAAGTTGAAAATCAGAACACAGGCTAACTGAACCCTCTGTAGGAAAGTGTTGAGTATTTTCATAGTATCATTGCTTGATAACACCGACTGCTTCTTGCCATTTTTAGCAAAGTTATACAAGAATGAGTTGGACTCTAGCAAAATTCAGCCTATTTGAAAGACAACATGACGGAAATTGCAGCTCGATTTAGGGAGACAATTTTTTTTTCTTTGGCCAGGGGCAGGGTCCCAACATTTGGAGCCTTATGAGATTGAGAAGTTAATAGCTTCTCCACTCTGGTGATTCTGAAGAAGTAGACTCAGCAGGAGACAAGCCTGCGGCTCAAGCTTTTGTCAAGTACTTTCCAGTCAGTGTTCTGCACCAGACAATGGGAGGGGGCACAGTAGCACAAACTGGACTCAGGAGTTTTCATTCTCACCCAAACCTGCATTTTAATCATCTCAGCAACCTTGGAGACATGGGCCAGTGTGGAAGTAGACAGTGCACACAGGACAGAAAATAAAAGATTGACCAGGTCATGCTTTATGAGTATGTCGGATGAGACCATTGGTTATTGCCACTGTCCCATGGAATTGATTGGAAGCAAATAGACCTGCACAAAACTCAGGTTTTGAGAGAATTATGCTACCAAATAAATGGGAAGCCCAGGTGACCAAAGCCTGAGGCTGCTACACAACTAAAGCACCTAGAGATCTTTGAACCTGCATTAGCAAAACAAGGTGCAACCAGCACAAAGGATATTCTTTCCTGTGTTTACTTCAAATGCAATCAGACAGGATAAGGGAGAAGTACAAGTCCCAGAAGAGGAGAAGGAGCAGGATGAGGGTATGGTGAATTGCAGTCCCATCCTCAATCACAGAATTAAAGCTCACGCAAAAAGAAAGAAAGAAAGAAAGAGGAAAGGAAAGGAAAAATCAGTGACCTGAATCTGCATAATATTTTAATGCAATTATTTTATTAAGCCACATATTATAAAAATCCTTCATGAACAAAAATAACAAGAAGTTTAATAATGATAGGATCAGTAAGTGTCCTGTGAGAAGCCATATTGGAGCCCCAGGCCAAAAGACTTATTAAAAACTGATATTTTGTTCATCACAGAACCTTTCCATGCATTTTTCTTGTTTAAAATATCTCATTAAAATATTTTTATCTTGATGCATAAAATTCTCACACCCAAAATTCTTTAAAATATTTTTATCTTTGTGTGTGTGTGTGTGTGTGTGTGTGTGTGTGTGTGTGCGGTCCCTTAAGTTTTGTGCCTAGAACAAGAACTTGACCGTCTCATTTGCTATTCTGTAATCTGGACCTTAGGGAAGACACAGAGAACTTTAATACAGAAAGTTCTGCCCAGAGAGCAGAACCAGAAAGGCCAGATAAGCTTGTGGTAGAAGAGCAGAAATAAAGATAGGTTTAAAAAGAGGCCAGGAAATCATAACTAAAAAAAGCATTTTTAAAAGATTGTAATTCTGGGACACTGCTAAAGTGATCCAAGGTTACACAGATAGATCAGCATTCCCTTGGTTAACTTAGGCTCCTTTCCTTCTAGACCCATCACATCCAAAATTCCTCAAGAATACTGTAAATCCATGAATTGGGTTAGTTTTACAAAGTAAAGAGCAGGAACTTAATTCTGAGGGAAAGGAAAAGGTGAGAGAACTCAAAGAATGTTTAAGTCATCACACAAACACATGTGCACACACGCACACACATGTGCATACACGCAATCAAGGCCCACACAGATAAAATGGGCCATCACCTTTCCAGGAGGTGGGACACCCTTCCCCAAGGCTTCTCTCATAAGAATCATTAATGTTCCCAGATGCAGGAAGCAATGGCTCTCTCTCCTTCACTCTATTCCTTTAAGTGTGTACTTTTAAATTTCTGCCCAATAAATCCCTCTATACTTCTTACCAACTAGCAAAAACTGAATTCCCCATCCCCGCCCCTCCCCTCTGTGGTGGGAATCAGCAAACTTACTCTGTGGGTACAGCGAGTTTGGGTTCCGCATCTCTACAGCTTTGGGGACCTCTCAGACCCTGTCCAGTGATGAGCTGGAGAAGAAACATGCCCCGTCTCCAGGGAACAGCGTTGCCATTAGTTGAACTGCACGGTCCTCCGTTCTTAGGTTGAAGCCCTATCACCCAGTTTCTCATGAGGCGACTGCATTTGGAGTCAAAGAGGTAAATGAGCTGAAGTGAGGCCGTTAGGTAGACTCTAACCCCAAATCACCAGTGTTCGCGTACGAAGAGGAAGAGACACCAGCGACGTGCACAGAGGAAAGACCCTAGGAGACCTCCTGTGAAGGCAGCCGACTGCAAGCCCAGAGAAAAGCCTCGGAAGAAACCAAACCTAGGAACACCTTGATCTGAGACTTAGCCTCCGTCACGGCGAGAATGCACACTTCTGCCGCTTTAGCCCCGCCGGTTGTGATATTTTGTCATGGCAGCTCTTGCAAACGAATATAAGTCTTTGGTATCCCTGCGTGACAGGGTTTGACCATTTTTATCATGAACGTTGACTGGTGATTCCTCTGTTTGCAAGCATTTTGTTTGCATGTTTTAGCTGCAGGTGTGCAGGTCCCCATTTACTATTTTACTTTGGTGAGTGGTCAAATAACTAGTCTTTTGGGTTATAGTTCACTGAGCCAGGAGCAGCCACACCTGGTCCTGGTGAAGAGAACCATGAATCACGTGCAGCTTTGGTGCTTTGAGCTGGGTGCCGTCACTGGTGTGTGACTTTCAAGGAAGGATGAGTGTGTTCCAAGAGCCGAAGAATATAGGGGTGAATAAGCAAAAGACAGGTCAGATTTGCTATTGTTTCCCAAGATCTGCTTGTCCTTAGTAATAAGATCTCAAGTCCTCAGCTGCACACATGGCATCCAGAGTAAAATCTCCCACCAAAGGAGACCATCCACTACTACAGAGCAAGAGGTGACACATGGGAAAGACGTTCTCGGAGGCAAGATCACGTCCTAAAAAGGAAGTGGCACATTTCCCTTCATCAGGCTGCCCCAAATGCCAACACTGTCACAGGACATTTTTAACTGTGCAGATAAAGTCTGCATCCCCTGCTCTGCTGAAACCACAGATGTCTTTGTCACCCAGTTTGCCCCAGCCAGCTTTGATAAGAACATATGATTAGGAAATATTCATGGCTGTGCCCCTAAATAGGCAACAACAACAACAAATAAAGCTGGATTCTACTCTTTCCTGGACTTAATTTGAGCAATTCTGGTAGTTCAAATTATGTTGAATATGAAGTGATTAAACAGTTTAGGAGATTAGTTAGTCCAGCAGTTTAGTAACTACAAAACTTCAAATAATAAGGTCTCAACAAGAAAAAAAAATAGTCTTTTCTCTTTATATAACATTTCAAAGCAACATCCTTCAGGGTTGATATGGTAGCACCATCATATCCAGGATCAAAGTCTTTTCTCTTTCTCAGCTTTGTTGTTCAAATTTACATTTCTAGCCCTGACTTATCTTCTGAAATTCAGACTCATTTATCCATTGCAGAGTCAACATTTTCACTTGTGTGTCTGAAATGGGTTCAAATTTAAATTTCTAAAGCAGAACTCTCATTTTTTTCCTCTCTAAACCATGTCTTCTTTGTTCCCCAAGTTAGTAAAATGCATGATTTTTTACCCAGTTGTTAAAACCCAATGGCTTAGACCAAAATTCCAGGAATTATTCAAGATGAATTCTGACAGCTTAGAAAGGAACCCCAAATCTCACAGCTCCCCACTCTTCCACTGTTATCCTCTAACCCAACCACCATTTCTCTGAGCTATAAAAAATCACAACAGACACTAATAATTCTCCCTGAAGTGACTGCCAGATGGGAGGGAAAGAATTAAAAACCCTCAACAGTGAACTCTGATTAGAGCCATCCTAAGACAAAGGGACTCCAAAAGATATCCTGCTCTCCATAGAGGGACAGCAACAAACGTTTAGATGCAAGGCCCATTTATTCCTGCCAGAGTCCTGACTTTCCTAAAAGATATGTGTAGGCCCCCTACCACCTTCTCATCTGGAGCTAAAGGTCTGAGGAAGTGAGCTTGTCAAAATCACAGCTGTAAGGGATTGAGGAGAGAGCTCGGTGGTAGAATGCCTAGTGGAATACACACAAAGCCCAGGGTTCAGTCTCCACTACTACTAAAAAACCAGAGCCTGAGCCATAGTTCTTTCTTCAAGATTTGTGGAAAAAGGCCTAACAATCAAAAAATAACATAAAGAAAGCTGCCACTTTAGATGGAATCTGAGATCCCATTGAAGCCGCAGTTTTATGCCTGTAATCCCATCACTCCTGAGGCTGAGGAAGGAGGATTGCTGTGAGTTAGAAGCCAGCTTGAGCTACACAGTGAGTTGAAGGCCAGCCTGACTTACAAAACAAAATACTGTAAAACATATTCTTTAGATAATCACATTGGCTGCCATATCCTTGAACCCTTATAAAAGCTCCAATCTTTCACCCTGACCACCCAATTTTTCTCTTGGAAACTTTCCCACCGTGTCCCTCAGCAGTGTATCCTGATCTGAATGAACTCAGTCCCTTCCTACATTTCTTGTCGATTTGCATCACAGCCCACCCCCACACCATCTCACACACACCATCTCACATCACATCCCCTACTTCCACTTTCACAGTAGCTAGTAATTCCATACAGAGGAGCTAGATTGCATATCAGTATCCTATTCTGCTGTAACAAGTGACCACACATCCAGTGACTTATACAATATAAACTCATCATTTTACTTTTTCGTAGGTTGGAAACCTGACCTGAGCATTAGTGGGCTAAAATCAAGGTGCTGTCCATCTGTCTTCTCTTTTGGGGAGCCTCAAAGAGCCTTCCTTTCCCTTTTTGCCCTCTGCAGACTGTCGTGTTCTGTGGCTCAGCGCCCCGTTGCAAGGCACTAACTCCTGCTCCCATGTTCTTCCACTCAAAGGGCCCTGGTGGTCACACGGGGGTGACCTGGATAATCCAAGACACTTTATTTAAGATTAGTCAGTTGCATTGATCTGCAACTTTAATTTCCCTTTGTCATCATGCAAAGTTGCATATCTACACGTTCTAAGATTAGGACATGATTTTACGAGGACATTATTGTGCTTGATGCACAGTGGAATATTTAAACATGTAAATCAGATTTTATTTCTGCCTTTCTTCTGACCTCCATTCAGAATGGAAGGAAACAGGCCTGATGTGGGCCATCCATTCCTACTCTCTTATTTTATCCCCCACGACTCTGTCCCCACACATTTCTACATAGTCTCACCAGCCTGACTGCTGTTTCTTAGGAAAAAAAAAAAAACTCATTCCCACCTCAGGACTTTGAATGTTCTTTTTTCTGGAAGAACTCTTCTCTAGACATCTGCATGGTCCCCTCCCTCACTTTAGTCCTGCCTCTTTCCAAGGGGTTCTACCTCAGATAGACCATCTCTGATCATCAGCTGGTGCTAGGCATTGAGGTATCACCACACGTCACCCTTACTCTGAGTTATTGTTTTCATTGATGACATTATTCTACATAACTTTTGTTCATTTATTTCTTATCTGTCGTTATCACCAGAAAGAAAATTCCATGAGGATAAGTGATTTGTTTGTCTTATTCTCTGCTTTACCTATAGGATGTAATGGGTATCCAAATGGGCATGATATTCGTCAAATGAGTGAATGAATGGTTGAATGTAAGAATGGAGTCACTGATTCACTTGGCATTTTTACCTGGTCTCAAAACATCGAAATAATCCAACCATGCTTCCGCAAGAGAAGTACCATTTGGATCTGTAACAAGTCAGGCAGAATGCTACACTTAAGCCTGCCTCAGTCCTATTTGCAATGCAATTGAAAGCTAGGGATTTGTTCCATTTTCTTCTTTGTGTGTCTTGGTTTTCAAATGAGGTGTTTAATTCTAGCCCGCATGCTAAGCATGTGCAGACTGTGTTGAGCCTCCCATTCCACCTTGGGGACTCACACAAAGCAGGACAGTGTTATTAATCCACTTGCTACAGATGCTGCAGTTGCCCCTTCCAGATTGTCAAAGAAGAGTGACAGATGTGCAGTGCCCAGCAGCCCCCAAAGACAACCTATGGGG
>RJWT010009873.1:0-24775 GCA_004365215.1 Cuniculus paca | reverse complement strand
ACTTTCATCACTTGTGAATCTTAAAAAAAATACATATATTCTGATCTAACCCTTGGAAATTCAATGAGAAAATATTCTGTGGCATCTGGAAATTTGTATTTTTTTAAAAAAAATCTCTTAAAACGATTTGCTTTTATGCTACCAGGTTAGAGCCTTTTATTCATGGTTTTTTATTTCTTGTCTTTGTTTAACTTTCCATTTTATTTTGATAAGTTTTTTTTTTTTTTTTTTTTTTTTTTTTTTTTTTTTTTTTTTTTTTTTTTTTTTTTTTTTTTTTTTTTAATTTTTTTTTTTTTTTTTTTTTTTTTGTGGCACTGGGGATTGAACTCACGACCTTGCGCTTGCCAGGCAGGCGCTTAGGCCGCTGAGCTAGATCCCCGGCCCTTTTCCGTTTTATTTTGAAGCTAGAAACTGATTCATCAGTATTGTTACACAATTCATAAAAAAGAAAATAATGAATTTATTTTACAGAGAAATTTAAAAAGAGTTGAAAGAATATTCAATTCTACGTTTGGGATCGGAGAAGATCCACATGGTGTGTAGCTAGGTGTATCTTCCTAATAGCATATCATATCTGGTAAGAAACTGAGTCAAGTTTAGTGCTCTGTCATAGTAGAAACAATACATCTGACTAGATTACCTGGACTGTTTCCTTAATGAACAGACAAAGGACGTTGAACACTCATTTGGTGACTTCTAGTAACTGATCCCCAATTCCAGCCTTTTGTGCATAGAAGCTTACTATTTTCCCATTTAATGATTTGGGGTCATCTCACAAAGTCACATGTGCAGCTTTGTTTTTCTTCCTTTCTAATTCTAAAGCTATGGTGTTTATATGTAAGATTTATCTCTGGATACAGCCTACTGAAATGAGCAGCATGATTTGAAAATTTAAGTTCTCTTATCTACAGACACCCTTCCAGAGGGAAAATGTGTGTGTGTGCGTGCATGTGTGTGTGTGTTTGTGTGTGTGTGAGAGAGAATGAGAGAGACAGACAGACAGATAGACCGAGAAAGAAAGACAGAGACAGAGACAGGGAGAGATTCTTTCCACATTTTAGGATGGTTCTGGAGAATTCTTTCTGAAAGCAAGTCATGGCTACTTGACTTGAGTTAGTCTAGTACTGAGTTTTGTATTGACAGAATTACATTGTACAACCCTTTCTATTTCTCTTTCTCTTTCTCTCTCTCTCTCTTTCTTTCTTTCTTTTTCTTTCTTTCTGTCTTTTTTTAGACAGGGTCATGCTATGTAGTTCAGGCTGGCTTTGAGCTCACTGTGCAACACAGGCTGGTTTCCAACTTGCAAAGATTCTCCTGCCTCGATCTCCCAAGTACTGGGATTATCGGCGTGTACCACCACCTCTTGCCATACAACCCTTTCTTGAGTATGGAGCACAGAGTTATATCCATTCTTCCTACTATATTCTCAATAACTTAACTGATTTGTGATTGCTGCAAGTTTCACTATTATTAAGTATTGTTTCCTACAATTATTTTGTTACAAAATTTTGTTTTTTTAATAGAGTGGTTTTTAATATTTTCCTTATTAATATCTGCACATATTACAGGATTAAAAACAAAGTGGTAAGAATTTTATTTTTAGCATTTTTACATTTTATGTATCAAAAATATTTGAAGTCTTTCACTAATATCTACATTTTGGTTTCAGTTTTGTGTCCACCCCACTAAGATCCTCTATACTAATCATTAGATTTTCCAATTCTTTTATTACTCAGAAATAATAATTTACTAGTGGCAATTGAAAATATTAGTGCTATTTTATATTTATTCATTTGATTCCTAAGAATGGTCTAAAACTCCAAGAGTTCTCCAAAGCCAACTTTGATAGAAAACTTGTTTCATGATATCCTATTAAATATTTCCCAAGTAATGGCTATTTTGAAGGCATCTAAAATCTGTCCACTATCACAGGATTGTTTGATAAACATTCTCCAAAATGCACTCCTTATGTGACCCACATATTTGATGCTATATCTAATAAAGGTGTTTACAATAAAATTATGTCAATTAAGATTGTAAAGATAGTAGAACTACAGTAACTATAACAAATAAATATAGGGGATCCTGTACCACATTTTCATTGTTCCTGCATATAAGAAATGATCAAATGATTTTGTCTCCTTTTTTGACCCTTGTTTGCATTTTCTTCCCTTCTTCTATAGTTTTGTTGTTATACTTTTTACTTCTTAGAACCACAGGATTCTCCTCTATTTCTGTAGATCTTATTAAAGTCTGTTTGCAAGTGGATGTGTGAGCAATTTTTCAACAGCTCACAATGAACCCTTCCCAGTACAGAGAAATCTCAGCTATAAGACTCCATCCTCCCCAAAGTTCACACTGGCCCTGTCATCAATATGAAAAATAAAAAACAAAAAACAAAAAAAGTAACCCTTCTCCAAAATAACATTCACAGTAATGGATGCCTAAGGAAGATGATCAATGCCTTGCAAATCAAAATTTTTCTTTACTAAGCAAAGATAAGCATGGACAATGTTCATGAAACATCAGGATAAATGAATGGCATTGATGTTTAATAAATCTCTAAGATGTAATTTTTGTCTTAGCCAATGAAAGTATCTTCTTGGTCTTTTGCCAAAAACTTCAGACACAGGAAACAAAGCAGAAACTGGGAAGACTTCATACATATATGAGTACGATACTTGTTTTTCCAAAAGTCTCTCTCCACCAATGCGTGGCTTTTCTCAGAGCTTTCCAAAGCGTTCTGTCCAGGGCACATGCACAACCTATGGTTCTTTGATGGCACATGTGCAGGTAAATCATAGGCTAAAACCAATCAACCAACCAACCAATTAACCGTCCAGCCTGCCAATAGACCCTTGTGTGCATCTTTAGTAGAGCATGATTACCTTTGAGTAATTTACACAAAGTACAGATTTTTATCCTCTTGGTGTCTTGTGACATTAAAAATCTTCTAAAGTGGGCTTATTTGAGATTTTAACTGAGACCATCATTTTAAGTACAATCTAGTGTGTTTTTAAAGTCATTTATATGAAAAAACCATCAGCAAAGGGGCAAAAAGAACTAATATCTAATATATTGTTGGACTCGTGACAGGTCATTATAACGTCACAATCACATGAGGTTGGTTTTATTCCAGTTTCTACTATCCTCATTTTACACATGAGGAAACTGGAATTCAGGAAGTTCTAATGACAAAGTTTATGGCCTCAGAGCTAGAAAGTGGCAAAGCAGTTTCCAATCTGCATGGATTTGAGATTGAAACCTTGCTCCTTATCTCACTACTAGCCAGGTTAGACTCCTGTTGTCTCTGATAGAACTGAAGACCACTTACTCTATGAAGGAAACTTACTAGAACTGTCCCAAACTAAAGTGTGATGTCAACATCATACACAGTATTGGGTCTTCAATAAAGATACTATTAATGAAATGGTAACATGTTATTTTGATGTTCAATTCAAAGTGTCTAACCATGACAAGGAGATCTTTTGAAAATAATTTTTTCAAACCTGTTTGACTTGTGGTTTTTTAGTGATATCTAAGGATGAGTCTGGAACTCTGTGGACTCTGAGATCAGAAATGAGAGGCAGGCCTGGCCTGCAGAGGTCACCTCTCCATTGTCACCTACTGAGAGGATGCAGCAATCACACCATTGTGCAATTTCACCTCCTCCAGCTCTCTCAGGGACATTCATATAACTGTCTCTGAGAGATTCGGAGATATCAAGTACAGAGTAAGTTTTTTCAATATGATTCTCCATAAATGTCAAAAACGATTTGATGCCCTGCCTTGGAATGATTGGATGCATAAGCTATCCAAAGTTTCACAGTCCAGAAACAGAAAGCTAGTGAACAAAAAAGTAAAGCAAAAGGAAAGAGGTATCCTGGTTTCAGGGTGTTCTTACTAGTACTCAAAATTTGCTTTTGTTGCTTGCAATGCAAAAAGAAAAATTTCTTTGCTATCTGAGTACTATGCCTCAGCCTCCCTGGTCTTAACAACAGAACTGGAAGTATACTTCCTCTGTACCATTTTACATGTACTCAGACTGGTACTACGACACCCATTGCACTGAACTCACTCATCATTTTATAATGATGGCAGGGAGCTGCATATATTTTACATTGATTGTTGGTGCATCTGAAATGCCTTGGCTTCTCGCTTGAAAGGTTTTTTGGTCTATAAGCTCTTTAATATCTATACCTCAGATCCTAGCATGGAGTTTTATGAAGCAGAAGAACATTTGGTAAATTCCTATGAACTAAAAGCGTGGTTTGGTGTAACAACTGGCATGGTTTTTTGTAGATGTTGGGAAGTGTTATAATTGGAGGATGAAATTTGGAGTCTGATTTATCTGAAAACTTTGAAGACACTGCAGTAACTTCTCATTACAGGGATAAAACCTATAAAGAAGAATCTTTCTTTGGCTTTGGTAGTTAGTCAAGCTTAAACTTCTTTCAAGAATAATGAGAATCTATTCTTGCTTTTTTTCCAATGAGATCTAGGAAATTAAAGAAATCATCCCCTTGAGCTAAATAATAAGTGGTATATGTCCAAAAGAAATGAAATAACCATATCTGAGAGACATTTGCACTCTCACGTACCTTGCAGGATTATTCATAACAGCCCCCAAATTAATCAGCCTAGGTGTCCATCAATTGAAACAGGTTTTAAAAATATGGAACATATAATATGTACAGTGAGATAGTAGTAGACCTAACAGAATGAAATCTTTTCATCTGCAACAATGTGGTTGGAATTGGAGGACATTTTAATTTAAATCAACTTAGCATTAGAAAGACAAACACAGTATGATCTCATTCATGTGTGGAATCTAAAAACACTGACTTCATAAAAATAGATGAGAGAATCTCCTTCACTAGAGGCAGGGGAGAGAAGAAAGGAGGAGGAAATGGGGAAATATTTGTTCATGGGTAATAAGTCACAGTTAGATAGGAGAAATAAATTCTATTTATTTTTGTTACTGTGTTCTCTAGGTAATGTATCATGATATCTTCCCTGAAAGCTTCCTCCCCGTGCATGCTAGAGACATCATGGGCTTTTCCCTGGGTTACAGAACCTGCTGTGGATGGGCAGCAGCTTCTGACCTGCAGGCTGCTACTGTTGAAGGTACTGGACAACTAGAGTCTTCTGATCCGAGTGCCTGATTCCTCAAAATTTCCTGGACACCTTGTTCTTTTGTTTCTAATCTGATTGTACTTTTCTTTGAGTTGCAAACTGGTGCTTGATGAAATGCAGACTCTGAAGAGAGTAGATCAGGCCCACTTTAAGATGTATCACCTTCTCATCCTTTCTGGAACTTTCTGGAAGTCCATCATTCAGGGTTAGAATTGTTATTTAAAATAAGCACTGCTGTAGTACTTTTGCAAGCATTTTTTATCTTGAGGAAAATTCCTGATACTTTTCCTCAAAAACTAACTGAGTTGACATAGAACATGTGATTTGAATGTCTATTTCTTTTTTTTTTGTTTAAATTTATATAATAGTTGCATTTTCAGTTGTAGCTTGCAAATCCAACAATATTTTAAACCTTGTAAAATGGAGACTGAGTTTGACATTTGACTAAAAGACACTAGCCTTGTCATTCAAGTTAACTAAAGGGGAGATTTGGTGACGTCTCCATTAGTTCAATTTACATATTAGTATTCAAACCCAAATATAAAATCAAACCAGTTTCTTTTGGATCTCAAATACCACAAAATGACTGAATGTATTAACATGCATGTCACATACTAGCTCAATTTGAAATTCAATTAAAATTAATTGAGTATCATTTTTTATGCATCTCTAAAATCATGTTTTTTAATGTGCCATTACTGCAGCAACAGCATTAGAATCAGGGAGAATCATTTAGACAGAGAAAGTTTTAAACTACTCTCTTGTCTCTTCCTCTCCTTCCCCCCAAGACCAATGAAGCCAGCAGAAGATTCTGAAGTATTCCATGCCTGAGAAACACTGCTTAGAATATCAAATGAATTGGTTCATTGAATTAATATAAAATAATCATAGTTAATCATTTTGAAGAGTTCAATTCATGGTGAACAAAAGAAAACAATTTTAATATGCGTTCATATGGAAACTTATGATGTCACTGAACATTCATTCACATTATCTTAGAGCTTCAGAAAGCCTCACAAATTAGTCAGAATACTTCCCACTTCCTTATAACTTTGCCATTGAGGTACAGAATAATGTTACTATCCAAGGGCAGACAAACAGTACATAGATCTAAACCCTGAATTCAAATCTTCTAACTGCACTATGAAGTCTTTTTGTTATAGTATATATTGACCAAATTACACTTCATAAAGTGACAAAACCAGAAATAGAAGCAATTGCCTGCCCTTTGGATATCCTCTTAAACATTTTTTGAAGAAAATAAATAAATGCATCAGTGCATTCTTTATTTTTTACAGGTGATATTGTATTCTTCCACTTAATGTTAGTCATGGCCTCCCTAATATTCTTTTTAAGGTTTGAATTTCTATATAAAAGTATGTTTAAATATGATAAATCTAGGGAATAATAGAGATTTGAATATATCCTTTTAATAAATTTTTCCAAATATATATTGAGCTCCATGACATCTTCTGTTATACTTCTCTAAACATTTTAAAGAAGTAAAAATCTAAGAACTATTTGCAGTGATTAGGATGACGTGTCAACTTGATTTACTTTGAGATCATTCAAGGGATTTGTGAAGCATATTTCTGGATGTTTCAGGGTGGGTCAAAGAGGTGTGACTTTGGGTAATTTATTGGCCCCTGGCATTATATGTGGTTTCCTGGCTGAAGCTGTGCCTTTGCTCTAATTCCAGGCCATCGTGAAGTAGATATCTCTGATCCCCCATTTTATCACAGTGTTTCTGTCTTGGAGCTAGCTAACTATTGACTGAATTCCCTGAAACCATGAGCCAAGTTAACCTCTCTCCTGTTTTAAGTTGTGGGTGTCAGGTATTTTAGTTTTGCTATGAGAAAGCTGACTAATATAATGTATTTGGCTTGATTTTAACTTAGAGGCTATAATACATTATTTTCTATTTTAATCGTCCTACTGGGCCTTTCCCAGTAATATTAATCTTATCCTAGACAACAATTAAATAAGATAAATCAGTTGGCTGAATGATTTAAGTGTATGTAATGAAAAGACTGTGTTCACAAATTCTTTAAGTCTCTGTTGGAAGACTGAGGTACCATTCTGACGTCTCTATCTTTCTGAGTGTTGGTTTGTATTTGACAGAACCTAGAATAGTGAGATCATATGGCAAGGTCATCTTGAGGATGACTTCTTAAGGGAAACTGTCTTCATGTTTTATGCCACAAAGTTGACTCTTGGAAACATTTCATTCTACTTCTTATTTCCCAATGCTCAGTACAGCTTGGTTAACATCAATGCCTCTATAAGCTTGGAGCTTAGACATGGTTTATAATTCTATTAAAAAAGAGAATGCTGAAGAAATTGAAAATTAATTAAAAAGCTAGTAAAGGTGTTGGCCATCCTTCAATACTCAGAACTGTAAAACCCAGTTCCTCATAATTGGCAGATATCAAATGATCCCTAAACACTAAATAACTACACTTTAAATGTGGAATAGATTCCTAATGAGGGTCTAAACATTTCTAATGAGGAATAAACATTTCTGGATTCCATGGAATGTAGTTAACAGAAGATTTGTAGTTTTGAAAATATCTATAATGGCCTCAATCATTTATGAAGACTTTGGGAGGAGAAGAATCTTTGCATATATTTAACTTACTAGTTCCTACAGTACTGCTATTCCCTTTTGTAATTCCACAACATGTCTTGAATCTCAGGATAAGTAATATGGTAGAAATATTTCTGCTTATTTGGAAACCAGAGTTTTGATGGTTAAATTACAGATTTCCTTTAACAAAGATTTGGATGGCATTTTCTGTAGCTTTTCATTATAGGCATTAAACTTGTTAAAAAGACATTAGGCTGTCAGTCAACCCCAAACAATTTTAAGATCAGTAAGGATGCCAAGGATCAAGAGGCTACTTGGTCACTGCAGTCTCTAGCAGGGGTGTATGAAACACTTTGGGCAGATGGTGCAAGTTATGGCTTTGCTACTAAACGTTCAACTCCAGACAAAGTCATCTTTGGTTTCTTCAGTGATAGCATCTCTCTTGTGTTCTATTGGAGAAGTTGTGGTGATCTGCTGGGATACAGTGTGAATCTGGATATGATAACACCCACTCACTTGTGGGCTATGGCTTTAGATATGGATGTGTTGGCTTCCAACCACTTGGCCATTGACTAAATTAGACATTCAATCTCTATTTCTGATTATGTCTTTCATAATGTGTCTGTGTCAAAACTGAAGTGATGTTTTAAGGACTTTCCAAGTAATAAAATCTGAATTTCATATTCTCAATGAATCTAAGTGTTCAATGGAGAGTGGCCATGAACTTTATGAGTTGAAGTTTAATAGAAGTTTTAGTTTTTCTCCTGTGAATACTGTACCTTATTTTAAAATCTCCTAGTGTATTTTATTTTCATGCTTTCCTCATTTTTTTTTGTGGTACTGAGGATTGAATCCAGGGCTTTGTGTGTGCTAGGCAAGCACCCTACCACTGAATAACATCCCCAGGCACTCATAGTTTGCTCAAAACCTTGATATTTCCCATTGACTTTCACATTCTAATAAATATACTTAGCTCTGCAAATGTGATTTCTCACTTTTGTTCTCTCTCTTGATTCCTTCTTTGGGGTTGTATTTTCATATTGCATTTTACAGTGAGGAAATGGTTTTCTAGTCTCAGCATTCTACCTACTAAAGGAATATTGGTTTAAAGAAGCATCAAATAGGGCATGGTGACCTTTCTCAATGCTCTTCACTTTTCTTATTGAAATTATAATCTTAAGAAATTTTGGGATTAAAGAAATCTCTTATTTCTCTATTCTTCAGTGTGTTTGTGTGCCTTGATAAAGAGATTTACCGCTCTGTATTTTTCCAGTGCTAGGGATCAAGCACAGGATATAGTACATGCTAGGTGTTATGGTTTGCATCTGGAATATCCCTTGAAATTTCCTGTATGGAAGTTGTGGTCCTCAATGCAGTAGTGTCTGTAAGTGGGTATTTGGGAAAGTGATTGGATCACGAGGACTTTGAGTTCTTTAGTGAATTTGGCTACCAATGGATCCATGATTTGGTGGCATTATTGGGAACTAAGGGAAATTTAGGAGTAGGATTTCCTTGAACTGAGTAGGTCGTGGGGATTTGGGGAATGTATCCTGTCCCTGGCCAATCTCTGGCTCTCTCTGCCTCCTGTTGGCCTGGAGATGAGCTGCTTCCTTCCCCCACATGCTCTATGCCTTGACGTTCTTTGTCACCACAAGCCCCCAAAACAACTGAGCCACATGATCATGGGCTGAAGCCTTTGAAATTAAACCTTTGAAAATCAACCTTCCTTCCTTTAACTTTTCTTAGTTATTTTGTCACAGTGACAGAAAGCTGAATAGCGCACTAGGCAAGTGCTCCATCACCCTCAGTCCCCAAGATTTAGCTTTATTTTCACTAGTGGGTATTAAACCTAAAGAATTTGCACTAAGCTATATCCTCTTTTAATTTTGAGACAGGGTCTCCCTAAATCACTGAGTTGTTCAGGCTGGGTTCCAATTTTCAATCCTTCTGCCTTAGCCTTTTAGAATAATAGAATTGCAGGTATTTACCATTGCATCTGGCTAAGATTTGGTTTTTCAAGTATATTTTTCATTTTTCTATTGAATTTATTCCAGTTGATGTTTACAACACCAACTAGAGTCGGCATATGGAACTTGTATTAAAATTTATAACCCTTTTCATATTGCCATTTACAGCAGCATGGATAAACTAGAAAGACTATGCTAAGGAAAATGAACCACACATTGAAAGAAAGCTATTGCATGATCTCTCTTTTATGTGACTCTAAAAAATGTCAACTCTGGAGGACAGAGGTTAGCATGGCAGTAATGGTGAGGAAATAGGGAAATGTAAGTCAAAGGACACAAAAATTGCAGTTATGTAGAAGAAGTAATTCCACAGATCTAATGTATGGCATGAGGACTATAGTTAACAATACTGTATTGTGTTACTTGCCAAAAAATTTGCAGAGCAAGTAGATAGATTTTAAGTGTCCTTAACACACACACACACACACACACACACACACACACACAGTAACCACTTATGGTAGTGGATGTGTAAAATAGTTTGACAGTGGTGGTAGATGAAGTAATCATCTCACTGTGTATATTATATTATAGCAAAATATTATGCTGTACTCATTAAATGTAGATAAAAATAAACAAAAACTAAAAAGTTATAACTAATCTATGACCACTGTATTCTACTTTTAATATGCTTTTTGAGTTTTTGGCTGATTTCTTGAGTTTTCTACATGAGTTTAATAGTTAAACTATTGTCAACAAGGATAAAGTTGTGAATTAAAATGAATCCCAAAGACGTCAGGATGGTAAATACAAGCAAGAATGGCAAATACACAGCAAGCATATAAAAGGCTATTCTCTTAAGTATCATCAGATGACTATATAAGGAAAGATGAAAATGCATCTTGAAGTCATTTAAATATTTATAAAGGGTCAAGAAAGGTGAATTTTGTTATAGTGAGTTGTACTACACATGCTGGTTTATTCCTGAATTATGAAACGACATTTTAAAAAGTGACATGAAAGACAAATGGCAGAGGAATTCTTTCTTAGATGGTTAAAATCCACCTGAAACGACAGTTCCCAGAATAACATTCAGATCTCTTTATCATTCCTAATTCCACTCTTGCAGACTTTCCTCAAATTACTGTTTCCATGGGATAATTTTCTTTTTAAAAATTACTACCCTCCCTATTGCTAAATATCAGTTTAAGAACATTGCCTAATCTAACACAATAATGAGTTTCTAAAATTTATGTCTTGTAATCTACAGGGGAATATCGGTGCACAGGTACAGTAGAAAACATTTGTATAGCTTGAAAAACAATGTAGTAGAGATCTAAAGCTTTTGGAAAAATGTAACTTAGCATCTAAGGGTGTACAGTCTGAATGAATGGATTCTTATATTTGTAAGTAAATTTGCTAAAAAGCTGGGCTAAGACTTAAAGAGAAAAGCAACAAATGCTAAAATGTATAGTTAGACATTTTTAAAAACATGCATATGTTTATAACAACCAAAATATAAGCCTATTACTCCAAAGGCTCTCTCAAGCTATCCCTTTTTATTCATACCCAGTATATTAACTTCAACCAAACATTATTAGTTTTCTCCATCTTTATAGCTTTATCTTTTTGATAAGAGATATGAATAGAATTGCATAAAACACAACTCTGTGAAATAGATTTCTTTGGGTTTTTCAAATACAGAGTTTGCTAAACTTCTGCACTATGTCTTTGTTTTACAATAGGTCAAGAACAAAACTAGCTCCAGAATCTGGGGTAGGAATGAACTTGTAGTTTCTTGACTTGGTTCTTGAAAGAGAAGAAATGCAAGGAGAGGTAACTTGGCAGTTTCTAAAAGTGTGTTGTTAACCTCAATATGTATATGAAATATGTGAAGTTTATTTTAGAAAACCTTGAACTTTGCATTACTTAAATCTGAGTGTGCACAATAACTCTAGCTCAGCTTTTAAAAATGCATATTTCAGGGTTTTGCCTCCATAGATTGTAGCTCAATATTTAGAATGCACTGATTTACATTTATCTGCACATTTTTATTAGCACAAAATGATTCCCAAGTAGGTTTCACCCAAATCACCTTTTGAGAAATAACAAAGATAAAGAAATGAAATTGGTAGTATTACTAATCCTTGCAGTTAGAAACAAGATTTTTTAACCAGAAACTTTGAAATCTAGCAGATAAATGAGTGAGCCAGGCAGTGCCATGGAAAGGATGAGAGATACTGCCTTGGAAAAATATTGCAGAAATGTAGCCAGTTACACATGAGGAATACATCAGGAGTGTAATGTATAATTAAACAGGAACCCAATACAAATGTGTATTAATAGAAGTACGACACATGGGAAGTGACAATGAATCCTTCTGCTATATGGCACTGTCCAAACTCTTATTAGAATATTGGTTCTGCTTCATCATGTGGATTTTATTCCGGATGTAGAAAATTGAGAAAGTGTCTAGAGAAAAATATTAGAAGTGTTAAAGGGAAAGGAGTTGAGCTCTCTTGGAAAATATTATAGGGATATGGATTGTGATTTACTTTTGCAGAAAAATAAAAATATTTTACATGTATTTTTTTAAAATATAAAATTACTTCTTGCAGGCAGTATGGAAAATAAAGCTAGAACGAACTAAATATTAATTAATTAGAAGTAATATTTTCTTAATGAAACAATTTTAGAAATACAAAAGATGTTTTTGTATTTTCTGCATTGAGTGTTTTGAACACTCTTCTATAATTATACATTAGTTAAAAACATAAATTTTAAAATGACTGCTCATATTCTATTAAATGCACCCTCCTTTGTTTATCTCAATTTTTACATATTTAGGATATTTTCAATCATCCACACTTGAAATAATACTTTAATTAATTGAACACCATTGCAAAACCCACTATTCTCATATTTGATTGTTTTCTGGCTCTAGATTCCAATTTACGTCAGTGTATTGAGTCAAAGATCAGAAATATTTTTAAGCTTCAGAATACAAGTTATGTTTCCATATCGAGTCATTGCCATTAAAATAAACTCCTTATTCCTTGGTATCTACTATGGGAACCTGGAGTTACATTTCATAAGGCCCTTACCTCTGTTACCATGTTTTATAGCATGCATTTATTTTAATCCTTTAAGCTTTTTATTAGCACATGTGTGCTGTGCATAATGTTTATGCTCTTTGTGGGGAGCTGCTACATGTTTGTAACACACCATAATTCCTTTTTTTATTCCTTTTCTCTTCCCTCCTTCCCCCCTCCACATACATGTACCAACTCCATGCAAGAAATGTAAACATTGTGTACTGCAAAAATGTAAAAAAGAAAGGGGATAGAGCATTTATTACTAGTTAAAATTATCTTTCATAGTTATTACCTAACTTAAAATATCCAAATATTACATGGATGATTCAAAAGCAACTTGTATGAAAGAAGCAGATAACAAAAATGCATACTTTTTGCCCTTAATTTCTTCTACTCAGTGACCATTACCTTCCAGTACTTTAAGGGATTTTTCATATTTAATCACTTTTCCATATTAATTTTATTTTTCAGTTTTTGTTTTCTTGGTTTTATGCATAATTTGACTTTCTGCAATGTGAAACAAGGATTTATTTCTTCTATGTGTACTTCACCCAAGACACATGATGCTACCCACTCTCATCTTTCCCATATGATTATATCATGGAAGATTTATACTCATAGGACTATTTAAACACTATTCATCTTAAACTCATGTTAGAATTGTGTTTATTTTCCAGAAATCAATAACTGTCTAGATATCTATTGTGAAATCCTCTCCAAACTTGTTGCCAGAATATAAAATTTTTCACTGTGAGATTGCACAAATCAAAACATTCCAGGGGTAAACTTTCTACTTTACCTCCAGAAAAATTCCTCGTGCATCTCTCTGGTTTATTCCCTGTACAGTCTAAACACTGCCTTCTAGGCTAGCTACATGGCTCATGCTCCTTCTCATATATCTCTCTGACATAATCTGTTCTGGATTGTGAATAGATTTGTTGGTTTCTGCAGGTACATATCCTACTGCAGTTTTCCAAACTAGAAGGTCTTGAAGTAAACTTTCTAAAATCCTCTATGACTCAAATACTTGTGGTTTATTCTGACATTTATAGGTTGAATTCTCTTCTTGGTTGGGCATAGTTTTCTTTCACTGTATTAAAAAATCTTGTTTCCTTTTCTTCTTTATTGGTTGCTTTTGAAATATTTAATACATTTCTAAACTTCAGTCTTCCAGGTTGCCACTTTGCCTCTCCAATTAGTGTGAACTTTAGGAGTCTCTTCATATAGGTACCAGCTTGTGAATAATTTTTAAGGTAAAATTTTAACACTAAGCAGATTATCAAAAGTAGAGCCCCACAGTTTTTCTTCTAGAACATCACATTTACGAATATTTTTGTATACTTTTAAATACTGCATATCTGATCCTGAATTTATATTTTCAAAAATTGTTTCTCTTGTAACACCTTTCACAATAGCATCCAAAAAATGAAATACTTAGGAATCAATCTAACAAAGAATCTAAAAGAGCAATATATACTGAAAACTACAGTATATTCCCAAAATTGTTATACAGATTTAATGCAACCCTGATTAAAATACCATTAGTATACCTCACAGATCTAGCAAAACCATTCCTAAAGTTCATTTGGAAATGGATGAGACTTAGAATAGCAAACGCAATTCTGGGCAACAAAGGCAAGGGAGGAGGCATCACAATTCCTGATTTGAAAGTATACTACAAAGCTACTGTGATAAAATACGCATGGCACTGGCAAAAAAAAACACACCTGAGGATCAGTGGAACAGATTAGAAGATGTAAACACAACTACAAAGACACTCAGCCACCTTATCTTTGACAAAGGGGCCAAACATGTTCACAGGAAGGAAGATAGCCTCTTTAATAAATGGTGCTGGAAAAACTGGCTTTTCACATGCCAAAGACTAAAACTAGACCAATATGCACCATCATGCACTACACTAAAGTCAATGTGGATCCAAGATCTAAATATTAAAATAGAAACACTAAATCTACTGGAAGACAAGGTAGGTAAAAATCTTGAAGACATAGGAGTAGGCAGAGTTCATGAACAAAACTGAAACTGAATGGGAAGTACTTCAAAGAATCAATGAGTGGGATCTCATCATACTAAAAAGTTTTTGCACATCAAAAGAAATCACCAACACAGTGAAAAGAAAACCCATAGAATGGGCAAAAATTTAAGCAACTGTATCTCAGACAAAGGACCTATATCTAGAACATATAGAGAATTGAAAAGCATTAGGCTCCTCCAAATTCAAAGACCCAATCAAAAATGGGCATCTGAGATGAACACACACTTCTTCCCTCAAAAGGAAAGAAATACAAATGGAAAATAAATACATGAAGAAATGTTCAACTTCAGTAGTCATTCGAGAAATGCAAATTAAAACAACACTGAGATATCATCTCAGTCAAGAAAGAATGACTCTCAACAAGAAATCAACCTATAACAAATGTTGGCTCAGAAAAGGAACCCGTCTCCACTGTTAGTGGGAATGTAGACTGGTGCAACCACTGTGGAAATCAGTGTGAAGATTCCTCAAAAACTAAGATTGGAGGTTCCCTTCAATTCAGCTATTCCCCTTCTGAGTATTTTCCAAGAAGAATTGAAAACATCATACCGCAGTGGTATATGTGCACCCATGTTTATAGCAGCACAATTTGTAATAGCTAAATCTTGGAAACAACCCAAATGCCCATCAACTGTGGAATGAATAAAAAAGATGTGGTATATTAACACAATGCTGTATCACTCTGCTATAAAGAAGGATAAACCTGAGGCTTTTATGAGCAAATGGATGAAACTTGAGACCATACTTATAAGTGAAATAAATCAGAATAGCACATGTAAATATCATATTGTCTCCCTGGTGTAAAAAAAAGTCTGAAAGAGTAAATAAGGTCTAAAATGTACAATAGATATTTTGAAAATGAAAGGGAAAGAAAGTGCTCAAAAGGTTAGAACAACTGGGACAAGGGAAAGGAGAAAAGAAAGAAGGGAAAAGATTATATATATATATATGTGTGTCTATGTATATATATATATACACAAGATAGACAACTATACCACTAATCTCTGTTAGTTCATGAAAAAGAACAGTTTGTGTTTTCACTGGTTGATGGTTTATTTTTTTGTGCCTAAATCTCGTAATCTAAACAATTACTTTTAAGATAAAAAAAGTGGTACACTAACTTTTGTTGATTTTCCATTTTTTTTTGAAATTCTGTACTGCTTTTATCATTTTTTTGTTTTTAAAATAAAAAAATGTTTCTTTCAGAAGCTGGCTTGTATCAGCTCAAGAGGAAGAAAAAAATTAAAAATCATACTATTTCAAATAGGGTGAGAGGAGAAGGTAATAAAACAGTAGTGACTTTTGCCCTAAATTGATTGGTTGCCTGAGTTCAACATTGTTCTGTCAGTCAGTCAAATGGTGAGGCCAACTCTCAGGGCAGCATGAATGCAGGTTAAACACACTCGTTGGGATGCAAGCAACTATCGGTATTTTTCACTTAAGGTTTGTGAAAAGCAGAATTGGACAAATGAGTGAAGAAAAACAGAGGCTGGTGCTAAGGAAGATTGTATTAATCTTTGCCAGTATACTGTTTCTTATAATCCTACAAAAATTATATGCTGGCTCATACTTCTATGAGATGTTATCTAAAATATTAGATCAATATTTAGGTAGTGTTATAATTTGGATTTGAAATGACTTCCACAGACCTAGGTGTTAAAGGCTTGGTTCACAGTCCATGGTTCTCCTTGCAGATGATGGAAACTTTAACAGGCAGGGGTTAAGGGGAAGTTTTCAGTCACTGGAGTTGTACTCTTGCAGGGTACTGTAAGACCCTCATGTCTTTCTCCCTGTTGCGTCTTGGCCACAGGTGTTGTTTCCATGTGATACACCATGAGCTGCTGCCTTACCAAGTGCCCAAGAGAAACATGATCAAGCAATTATGAACTAAAATGTCTAAAACCTCAAGCCCAAATAAAACCTTTTCTTTTTATAAGCTCATTATCTTACATATTTGTTGTAGTACCAACACAAAGATAAAAGAAATATAAATTTCTGGTATATTTTAAATATTATCACTTTAAAATTAAACTATTACCTTCTTTATTTTCCAATAGAATTGAAGTACAAATAGTCATCTGCTGTACAGTATTGTCCAATGGAAGACATTCCTAACCAATATCTCAATATTAAAGAACTTCGCTGCTTTTCTGCCTTGAACTTATCTTGCCATTTCTCTACTCACAGATTATTTTATAAATAAAATTATGTATTTAAAAATTCTGCATGAGTATGATATTGACCATTCTATCTTGCATCTCCTTAGAATACATATAGAAGGAGATCATTATGATTTCAAAATTTACTTTTATATTTAATTTCATGTGTTTATCAATTTTATTTTCTAACACCATAGGGCTATGTCTTGAAATTTCTCTTCTGGACTAGGTTATCATTTTAGTAGAATTTGGCTGCTGTAACAAGTTACCACAGCAGGGTGCCTTAAACAGCACTTATTTCTCACAGTTCTGCAGGCTAGACTGCCCAAGGTCATGGTGCTAACAAGGTAGGTTTCATTCTGAGATTTCTTTTCTTGACTTATAGACAGCTACACTTCTTGTTGCCTTCTCATGAAGGAATGAGGAGGAAAAACAGAGAGAGAGAGGATATTCATATGTTCATTTCTTTGTACAAGGACATAAATTCTAGTGAATCAGAGTAAATCAGGAACATATCCTTATCTTATGACCTCACTTAAATTTAATTACTTCATTGTAGACTTTATCTCCAAATACAATCACACTGAGGTTAGGAGCAAGAGCTTCAACATATAAATTTTAGAGGACTCAATTCAATGCTTCACAGTTATCATTATAATTGTTACTCTATTTCATTGTGTTGCTAGGCACATACATTTTCACATTGTACATGTTTTGAAATTGCATGCAAGTGGCATTTCACAGGTGACATTCTGATTTCTTAATGTGAAATAATATAACAGACTGCTGCACATTTGATTGAAACAGGGTCAATATTAGTGCAATATTGATCAGAATATTAAAAGAATATTATAAATTTCATAATTAATTGCTAAGAATAAAATAATTTATAAATATTTCCTTAAAGCTTAATAAACTTGTTCTTTAAAATTTGTTATTTCACAGATTCCTGAATAACTTTACTCTTCTAGAATGAGATAAATTTCAGCATTTTTATTTGTGTTTAGTTCCTTAGATAAAAAATACTCAGGGTCTTGTTTACATAGTTAAGTAGATGGAAATGCAGGAAGTTTTGTTATAGTAATTCTGCTTGATTATTTGACCTCCTTCTGAGTTATCAACCAAAAAATGAATAATTATCTAATAACAAAATTATGTTAAATGATCCATCAATTGTTAACTTGATTAAATTATCATTCAATTTCGTTGAAAGGAAAGATTTAAAAAATAAGCCATTACCTAATTATTCAGTCTTTCACTATCTCTATTTCTGGGAATTTTGCCTGCAATTGCTTAAGTGCTTGTGTTTCCAAAAATTTCATATATTCAAATTTTAACCCTCAATGTGATGATATTAAGAGGAGAGGCTGTTGGAAATTAGTTAGATCATGAGAATGGACCAGGTATGGGAATGAGATTAGTTCCTTTAAAAAGGAATCCAGACAGTTCTGTCAGTCTCTTACCTTTAAATGAATAGTACTCAGTAAGACAGCAGCGTATAACCTGGAGAAAGATCCTTACACACACACAACAATGCTCGCATCCTGATCTTGGACTTCCAGCCTGTAAAGTGTTAGAAAGAGATTTCTGTTCTTCATAAACTACCCACTCTATGGCATTTGTCATAGTAGTCTCAGCTGACTATGACAAATCCTAAAAGACTTTACCAAGAGATGCCAAATGATCACTAACTAGATCATTGTATCTCAGCTTTAGTGGTGGATTCAAATCATATAAGGTTTTTGCCATAAATTGTATCATTTAGTGGATCTGGTTTGGGGTCTCACATTCTTCTTTTCTAATACAACCTCAGAAAATTTCCCAATGTATAACTCTAAGTAATCCTGTTGCCCTTTCACCTAGAACCTGAGGCTCAGATTTTCTTTTAGAAAATATTTAAATTTTAACTTAAAAAATTTCTTCCCTGAATTACATTCTTCTGTTTGTCAAATGATTCATGGTATTATTACATATGCAATTCTCATATTGTGTACATTAAGCATTTAGACATGCAGAAATAATGAAAAATCTTTAAAATGTTGAATTACTGGTGACAGCTACTGTGATTCTATTCTTCTGCCGAGAAATCTGTGGAACTCACATAACAAATAATATTGCCAAAAAATACATTTGTAGAAAGGACACTGTAAAAAAAAGTGATCACCATTTCCAGTGACAATGAAGAAAAAAAAAAACAGATGAAGGCTGTGAGTGGTTGAGTAATTATGTACATCATGAGTTTTTGTTCTCACCCTTCAGTTTTTGGTATAGGACATAATTTCAGCACTCAGTAGAATAACAATTATTGTGTATAATCAGAGAAGTAGTGAGCTGATTAAATCATTATCCTTTAGCTAAGGACAAACTACATGACATAAGGAGACTTTTGGAACTTCTCTGTTATGATTATATAACATGTTTCAAACTAGATGGAATAGCATTTACCACACATTAAAAACACTATTTATTGTACCTGACAGATAATACAAGACTAGTAATCTGATTATTTGTAGATATTTAGCTTACTTGCTGAAATCAGATACTAAAGTAACCAAATTTGAGGATGCATTTCTTTCATCATATTTGCTTCCTAGCATTCTAATCTAGAGGAAATGCTTCATTTGGTGAAATTTGAGTTACAGATAATTCATAGTTTACCTTGAAATTCAGGGAAGTTGCTCCATTGCCATACATTGTTTAAAGAGATGTTTCTCAAGTGGTTGAATTAAGTACAGACAAATTCTTTGACCATGTCTCTAATTTTCTTCATTCTCATGCTTTAACTTTTGGGTCCTTAATGATCCTTACAGCTAGCAATGGTTAACCAATACCTAGGACATTAAAGAGGTCACCGAGCAGTATGACTTTCATATATAAACCAAAGAACCAAGAGCCCACATCTGCTAGCTACTTCTTTATTTGGCTCCATTACTATGGGCCACTGTCTACCTGCTCAGATACTTCCAAAGCCAGGCACCAGGCAACCGGGGACACCAAGCCCCACAACCCACTGAAGTGATTCAAACTAGCCCACCCTGAACCTGCTTAGTCGGCTTGCCTGCTATTTCAGACACGAATTGCAATAAAAGCTCTCATCATCCTCATTTTCTTTTGCCTTGAGGAGGACCCCTATGCTTCTCTGGCAGCATGGCTCAGCCCTCAGTGATGAGGCATGGCTCTTCCTTTTAGGATCTGTAGTATAATAAACTACATTTGCTGTGGCAGCTATCTCCTTTCCTGTTGCCCTCATCACACTGAAATAATAATAAAGATTATATTTAAAACAGCAAAGGTGTTAGGATTTATTTTACTATAAACACAAGAATAGGTGATTTTAATGTACCTCTGCAACTTTTCAGAAAGCATCATCTTATGTTTCAGCTGGAGGGATTCATTCAATGTAAACACATCCATACCGATGACGAAATCTTCAAATCTGGAGTTGAAGAGTGAATGCCTTCTTCTTATCTTTTATTTGAGACAGAGAAGCTTATTAACTTGATGGTTACATGTAATCTTCAGCCTGTCACTTTGTGAGAGTTAGCAAACTGGTATCTTCTCATCTACATAGATTGACAGCGAATATTTACTTAGCTTTATAGTTTGTAACTTCATAAACAATCTTCCTCATAATTTTTAAAGTAGACTTTCTATATGCAATTAAGTTAATTTAAATCTAATACAAGCATATTAGGGGTGAATATATGAGTTAAAAGCAGATAAATAATTTTATCAAAAAAACAGATTACTCCTCCAATAAAAATAAGTTGTTAGGACACCAGGAAGATGACAGAAGATTCTAGTTCTCAAATCATCCCCAACTCTCTCTCAAACACACCCCCAAATCCTCACCAAAACCAAACTAAACAACCCATCAATTCTGACAAACATTCATGGCAGAAGTGTCTCTTTGAGGGCCTAAGAATCCAGTGGAGAGATTTCAGGAACATTCAAGAAAAGAAGCATCAAGAGGGTAAGAACAGTTGCATTTTATTCACAGACAAATGAAACATAAAAGAGAGGTCAGAAATAAGCGTACAGATATATGGGCAGCCAATGTTCAAAAAGGATGTCAAGAATATACGTGCAATGGGAAAATACAGTGGTTAAAAGGAGTCCTAACTGAACATTATATACAAAATCAATTGAAAGGAGTTTAAATATTTAAAAGTAAAACCTTAAGCCATGAAATTCTAGCCCCAACCCTGCTGTAACCTTAACCCTAACCCTTACCCTAACCCTAACCCTAACCCTAAACTTTATCTTAATTACACCAAAATCAGAGATCTGTTTCCAGAAAACCAGGAAGTATGGACATGTAATTAGTAACGTTTTGTAAAAATAGCTTAGTTCTCAAGCTTCATCCCTTGTGAAACTTTGTCATACATCACAATTTCCCATTACTTACTCATTACACTAGAAAAAGTTGAGCATGTGTCCTCTGCCAATGACTCTGGTAGACGAAAAAAATTACTGTACTTGTAGAATTTGCTTTTCACTGGAGATTTACAATAAGTAAGGAAAAGAAATCATGTCAGCCTAAAAGGGCTTTGGAGAAAAATAAGGGCAATTGGTGAAATAGTACCAGGGAGGAGAGGTGAAATTTTAAATAAGATGAATTGTGAGGTTCTGTTTAAGGAGATAGCATTCAAGAAAATCTTGAAAGGGATGGAAGGTGACTTGTATTTTAGGCTGAATATTTGACACAGAGTAAACAGCAAGGACAGCTTTAATTATAAAATGGGGCTTCCTTGCAGAGTTTAAAGCAGAATAGTGACACAGTCTGACATATTTTAACAGAATATCTCTGGGTGATACATTGATGAGGGCCTGTAAAGAAAAAGGGCGGACAACAGTGGGAGCAGGAAAGTCAGCTAGAAGGTTACTTGCAATTAGCTGTTGATGGCAATGGAAATTATAAGATTTCAAGGTAGAATGTATGTGTTTGTTGGATCACTGGATATGAGGTATAATAAAGGTGTTAAGAGTGATTCGAAGGCTTAGACTGAGCGACAGGAAAGCTAGGACAACTTTAAAGTGAGATGAAATAGACTGCAGGAGGCACGAGTCTGTAGTTGGAGACCAAGATGGCAATTTTGAGCTTTGTCCATTTGACAATGTCACCAGATCCAAGTAGAGATGACACTTATGCAGTTGCACATGGGCTTAGGAAGTGATCTGGGCCAGAGTCATGAATCTAGTTTGTTAGCAACAGAGATGTTGACCTGAGACCAGATGAGCTCACTAAAGTAGAGAGGGAGAGGGGAGAGAGAGCATCCCGACTACATCATGACTCTTCCTGTTTTTTTATCTTCACATACTTTTTCTTTCTCCCTATAATATTTCTCTTGATTCTTGGTCTCATGGAGGTTTGCTCATCCTCTTGGGCCATCTACCTTGACTTACTACTTATTTCTCTTTTTTCTTTCTCATGTTACCTTGGGATTTGTTGTGGTTTGGATCTTAAGAGTCCCCAAGGCTCGTGTGTGGAAGGTCAGTCTTCTGCTTACGGCTGTTTGCAGGTGGTAGAAGCATTAGAAGGCAGGGCCTAGTTGGAGAAGTTTGGTCATTGATGGAAAGTTCTTAAAGGGAGTGTTGGGACCATCACCCTTGCTTCTCTCTCAGTTTTTCTGTCTTCCTAGCCACCATGAAGAGAGAAGCATTGCTCTACCACGTGTTCCCTGCCATGATGTTCTTCTTTGCCATGGTTCCACAGCAATGGGATCAAATAAGCATGGAGCAAAACCTCTACAACTGAGCCAAAATATGCCTTCTCTTTTTTTAAGTTGCTTATCTCAGGTATTTTGTCACAGCAACAGAAAGCTGACCCAAAAAAATTACTTACATGTTTATCACATATCTGATTCTTCTAGGTAGGGGCTCATTTGAATTTCCAGAATTTAACACACAAAATACACTCAATTAATATTTATTGCATGAGTGTATACATTAGTTCATATAATGTGTTTTCTTGTCATACAGTCATAATGAAAAATCATAACATTGGTTATAAAACATAGTGAGTTTTTTCTATGATACTATTTATAAGAATATGGTCTTGTATGATGGTAGAAAGAGTTTTACACTAGAACAAGGAAATCACCAGGAATTGTGGTGGACACCTCTAATTCCAGCACTCAGGAAGCTGAGGCAGGAGGATCATTGCAAGTTCAAGACCAACCTGGGCTACATAGTGAACTCAAGGGCAGCCTGAATTACATAGTGAGATCGTTTCAAAATGACAAGAAAAAAAATTAGAGCAAGAAAATCTTTTTGCCATTTTCCTTTCTATTTACCATTTGATTAACTGAAAGCAGTTTAATGTCTCTAGGCCTTGTTTTTCTGTCCTGTGAAAATAATTTTATATTATTGTACTACATTATATTCATGAAAATAGTTGCTAAACTGCAAAGCATTATAACATGTAAAACACTGTTATTATTTGATATTTGGAGAGACACACATTATGAACCTGCTTTTGCCTCAGGTGTTGAGTATTAAGATAAGGTGTGTTTAAGATCAGAGGGTGCTGGGTTCCAACATGCCACTTATGGCTGATGAGCACATGGAAATTGAATCTCTATTATGGCAAATCTCCTTTCATTTCAGGAACTGTAATGCTCTACTCAGTTGTTATTACTTTTTATATGTTGTCAGTTATACTCTGCACAGCAAAGCGTTACAGTGCTGTCAGAAGTAGATTAAAAGGAGGCAGAACTGACTCTGAATAAAAGAGACTGATGTTCATGAGTTGGATGCTCGTACTGATTTTCTTCCCAGTAGTTTATCATTCTGAGGTGTGTAACTGGCTTCAGCTGCAGGTCCTCTGTTAGAAATCAGAACACAAGTGCTTTATGGGGTTGGGTGAAATCAGAGACTGGCGTCTCTTTCAAATTTGAAGTACATAACGATCATCCTTACATTCTCTTTTTATATCTGGCTTGTCTACTCACAAAGTGGATATCTGACTTCAGAAATGTAAGCTTTCATGGCTTCCTGCTCTTTTAAAGTTCATTTCATTTCAGTTCAGCAAAGGTTCTTTGCACCTACTGCTCTTGTTATTTTATGGAGAAGTGTGATTTTCTTTTGTCCAAGCTTTTGTAGTTGTCATGGGAGGAAAGATCTTTCTTAACCTTCTAATGCTAACTGGGAGTAGGAAGTCTCTTCCGATACTCTTTGTTCATTCCCTACCTGACAATCAATTTAGGAGTCTTGGGGATTGTGCAATTTAATCATTACAATCTTACTTTTTTCTTTCTTTCTTTCTTGCTTGCTTGCTTGCTTGCTTTCTTGCTTTCTTGCTTGTTGCTTGCTTGCTTGCTTTCTGGCTTTCTGGCTTTCTTGCTTAACTTTTCAGTATTTATTGCTGGAAGTTGGTTGTCTGCTGGACATAAAAGTCATCTATGTAACCAGTGATTCTTGTCTGGGCTCTCTCAGTAATGTGGGAGGTCGTTAGCATGTTTCTTATATGTGGAACTTGAGTGTAATACATTTCAAGACGATAGCTTGGCTTCTCTGCTCTGCATTCTTTTTTTTATTTTAAAGAGAATAAAACCAAGCAAAATAAAACAGAATAAACCCCATCAAAACAAAACTATGTAGGTGATACAGGGTTTCAAAACAAGATAATAGGAAATCAACAATGGCTACCATAATGCCTTATGCTGTCTTCAAAATAGCAGCCCATACCATCAAATGTAGGAAAATCAAACAAAACAGAACAGAAAAGTTCCGGTAAAAACAAAACAAAACAAAACAAAACAAAACAAAACAAAACA
>RJWT010009872.1:0-24702 GCA_004365215.1 Cuniculus paca | reverse complement strand
TTTTTTTTTTATTTTGAAGAGAATGAAACAAACACAAAATAAAACAGAATGTTCAATCAAAACAAAGAATGTGATACAAGACTTCAAAACGAAATAAAAATAAACCAACAATGATTACTATGTTGCCCCTTCCTATTATCAAAATAACTTTCCATACCATCAGGAATAATAAAATCAAACACAACAGAACAGAATAAAACCAATCAATATAAAACAATGAAAGCAATACAGGACTTCAAAACAAGGCAGTTGAAATACTACAGTGGCTACCGTAATGTATCTTGTTATCTTCAAAGTAGCTGTTTATATCATCAGACATAAGAAAAACAAACAAAACAAAATAGAATAGTCAATCAAAACAAAACAATGAACATGACACAAGACCTCATAACAAGATTAAAGGAAATCAGTAATGGCTACCATAATGCCGCTTGTCACCTTCAAAATAATTGCTCATGGCCTCAGGTATAATACAATCAAATAAAACAGAATAGAATAAAACCAATCAAAAGAAAATAATGAAAGCAATACAGGACTTCAAACAAGACTGCAGGAATACAACAGAGGCTATCCTGATGCATCTTATCTTCAAAGTAGCTGCTTAGACCTTCACACATAACAAAATCAAACAAAACAAAACAAAATAAAATCAATCAAAACAAAACAAGTAAAGCCATAAAGGCTTTGGAACAAGATAATAGGAAAACAATAATGACTGCTATAATCCATTTTGTTATTTTTGCAATAGCTGTCCATGCCATCAAATATAATAAAATCAAACATAACTAAATAATAAAACCTGGCTCAACAGTACCATCAGAATGTGTTCTTCGGTCTCCCTTAGTATATAGATATCTTTACTTAGGACAGTCATTCACCACTGCTATAATTAAAATAAGAGGACATTATACTTCTTAAGGGTACAAGAGGGTGGAGTCTGTATGCTCTGCTCTTGACTCCACCTGTTGTTTTTGGATAAACACTGCAAAACAAATGGAGGTTAATATTAAAGCTAAAGATATTAAAGATTAAAGATATGTGAAATGCTACTGACTCCTATCAGACTTTTCTTTTGAACAACCATTCGTCAATATTCTAATTTTAATTCTGACCCTGACTTGTTTAACAAGCTTATAAAATAAAGCTTAAGTGACAGTAACTTGCTAATGTTTTTATATTCTTTTCCAGACAATCAAAGGAGGATGGTTCATTAAACCAAACCCATCTTCCTTTGTCTCTTTTAGATTAGTCAGAGTAAGATATTTAATCATGGATAGGCAGCACCAATGTCCCTCCTTAGCCCCAAGCAGCTATCAGGTGGACCCTCAGCTCTTTTGTACCCTTAAAGAATAAGGTAGCAAAGCCTAGGGGTGGGGAGAGTGAAGTAGGACAGAAGAAATAAAGATAGGGAGACAAGGAAAATCATAATCTCAAAACCAACAACCATAGCTTTGAGACATAAACCAGTTTTAAAAAACTATTTTTCTTTCTCCCAGAACACAAGCCTAGGCAATTCCCTTTCACCTGCAAATGGGCATGACTACTTCCTTTTTATTTGGAAATGGTCCTCGTTCACCCGCGAATAAACCACTTTTTCATCCATAAAGTGGGCTGTCTCCTGGGAAGGGACTATTACTTTTCTATGGATGGGCCATCTTCCCTTACCCTCAAAACCAAGACCAAGACCAAGACCATGGATTTATGCATTTTACAAGTTTGACCAAAAACACATAAATATTCCCCCGCTGTAGTTTGTAGCACATCTTCCTCTTTGGAGGGCCCACATTTCAATTTTGAGTGTGTACTTAAATTTCTGCCTAATAAATTCCTATGGGGGGAAAAAAAAAACCATAGCAGGACTCACCCACACTTTTAATCTCTTTCATTTCTGTGTGTGGCTAGTTAGTAACCAAGATTAAAAGACTCTACCTCCTTGACAACTCAGAATTAATCTTCTCCACAGCACCCTTCTCCCTTAGTTCAGATCTCCACCAGTTCCTGCCTTAGGTCCTGGAATGGCCTCCTAAGAAGTCCTCTTACCTCAAGTCTTTGAATACTTCTAACTCCTTGATCTTTCCTCCACACTATAGCAAACTGATCTTTTTAAATTAAGTTCAGCTAATCATGTAATTCCTTTACTTGTGCAAGATACAATGTAGGTTGTTTCCCCTAACACATACGCCTTTTATAACTTGATTCCTGTATGATTTTCTAGTTCTTTTGTGATTTCCTAATAATCTATAAGCTATGAAAGGGCATTCTGCCATGTGCTCTGTATCCTTCAAAGCCTCCCAGAGGACGTTGTCCCCAACTGGTGCTGATGACTTGGAATAGATGAACTCTCAACTCCAGTAAAACTAACCTGTTTCTCACTGCACAGATTGCCTATCTGATGCTGTTTCTGAGTGCTTAGCCATCGCATTCTGAAGGACAAATCCAACTCAAGGACATCTTCCTCCAGAAAGACTTACAAGTTCTGGAGGTAAGAAGCTTAAAGTGAGCCTCACAAAAGTAAAGTGAAGTTTCTGTCAACCCTGATTCCTTCTGGAGTCTCTCTGTGGAGTTTGCACAGCGAGTCTTCTCCAGTCTGCAAAAGCCATCTACGCACTTAGCATGTGACCCCTGTTCCAAGCATTCCTTCCAGACCCTGCTTCTGTCATCACATCTCCTTGAGCTGACTTTAGCCCTTTGGTCTTCCATTTATAAAGACCCCAGTGATTATACTCAGTCTATCTGGATGACCCAGAACAGTCCTTCCGTCACAAAACCCTTCACTTAATTGTATCTATCAAGTTCCTTCACCATATTAAGCAACACTTTTGGGGATTAAGATGTGGATGGACATCTTTGGAAGTTGATTTTTCTGTTGACTTATACAGTAGGTGCCTATATGTAATAAAATAATATATAAAACACCTGACACACAGTAGGTACTCAATATATATGAAATCTATTAATGATAAAATACTTTGTGACACTAAGATTATAGTTTCCATAAATTTGTGTAAATCTAAATTTTAAATTATTTGCATAATCATAGTCTGATAATGCTTCAAGTTCTTGAATGCTTTATGTACACGGAGTCCCAGATATCCCATTGTATTAGTGAGCTCTGATGTTGCTCATACAACTGCTCAACACCCACAATTTAAAGAAAGAGAGGCTGACTTTGGTTCATGAATGGCTGGCTCTACAGCAGAAACATCATGGTAGAAAAGTATCTCAGAGCAAAGCTCCTCCGTCCACAGTGCCCTGTAAGCAGAGTAGGAAAACAGGATTGTAAAGAAGGGATCAGGGACTAGATATCCTACCCAAAGTCACACCTCTAAGACCCACCAAGACATATACAGAAGCGTGCTTTACTAACCTGCAAGCAAGCTCACAAGTCGATCAAGTTGACAATTAATAGGGAAACTTGATCTTTTATGGAATGGCTTACACAAACCCAATGTCACTTATGGGAAAAAGTAGGTATTCATCCTGTAATTCTGCTCTCTCCACCTCTTCACCTTTCCAATTTCTCTCCACCTCTCTCCATTTCTATTGGCACTCTCTCATCTAAGGGCCCCTGACCCCCCAACAAATTATGATTTTATCAATGGATTAATCCACTGACAAAGTTAGAGCCCTCATAACATCATCACCTTTTGAAAGCCCTACCTCTGAGCACATAAGACTTTGGGGAACATTTTAGATCTAAATCATAAACATAAATAGAACATAACATAACATCATAACATAACATAAACAAAAAACCCCAAGCAGCATTTTTATTATTCATTTCCAGACTTAAATTTATTCCTGATGGAAAAAAGGCAAATCCATTATGTTTTTTTTAATCTAGTCCAGTTTTGGAAAGTTTCTCAATAGAACTCTGGAGGATAAAGATTTTTTTTTCCTTGAATTTTGGTAACAGTTTTGAGAAGCATACTCCAGTCTCCAAGTTGAATTTGAGGCTGTCTCTTCCACCCATGTCAAGAGGAGTTCCTCCAACACAGGGTAACACGAACTGCACCCAGAGAATGTGGCCTGTGGCAGAGATGCCTGGTTACTTCACCCTTAAAGAAGAAGTTAAAGGCTGTTGCAAATGGTGATGGGCTGCCTTTGGATTTCTTTTTGGGAAGATTTTTCTCTCCATTTTCCATCAGTCTACAGTAGAAATAAATGCTTAGAGGAGAGAGGTGGTAGGGACCACTGACACACCTGAGACAGGGTCTAAGAGATGGGAGTCAGGAACCAGCCACTTCAAGCTGCTCTGCTATGCATGGCTTAGAGAGGAGAAAAAGAAAGGATTCTTGTGGTTTTCATTGTGTCCATTCTGGTCCATTAGGATCAAAAAAACAGGTGAGAATGTGAAAAGAACCCTGGAGGGAATATTTGAATGCCTTTTCCTTTAGAAACATACAACCTTCTTAGGACGCTGAAAAAGGCACCTGAGGATGTGGCGGAAAGGGGATGCAATAGCCTCTTGAAACATCACTCCATGTGCATGACCTTGACAGGTTCAGAACCATTCTCCATACTACTGTCAACATGATTTTGCAAAAAGGTGAATCTTACGATGCTAATTCTCTACCTTAAGCTTTCCAGTGTCTTTTCCTTGATTTGGGAAAAAAAAACTAAAATCCTCATCAAATCTTATGAGGTTTCACCTATCTTACCACATGCCCCTTTCCTTTTGTGCTCTGGGTTCCTATTTAGGTATCTTGTCACTCAAAACGATGTACCATGGTGCTTTCTCTTAGAATCCTCTTGCCACCTTTTTGCCCTTTCCTCTACTTGGCCTGTTCTTTTCTCTGCTGTCCTTGTATTCAAATCTCAGAATAACACTTTGGTGAAGCCTTTCATGTCCACCACGCCCACCATCAGCAAAGCTCAGTGCCCTCTTAGCACTCTGTACTTCTACTCTTTGACATCATTACAATAATTAAATGCCTCATGTGTAGTTGGCTTATTAAATTTTGTCTTTGTAGAAACTAAAAACCTTGAATTCATAAGATGTCATCTTTATTCAAGTCTAGATTCCCTAGGAGCTATTCCTTGCTCTGTGCAAAAGCTCAATGATTATTTATTGAAAAAGTAATAATTAAATTGAAAGTGGACTTTAAGTGCTGTTTGGTCTTGAATGAAAAGACCACTTTTCAAATTTGAATGCTCTGTTCATCGTATCCAATTAGTTATGGTTTGGTTCTACAGTCTGAATGTCCTCTCCAAATTCATGAGTTTAAACTTAATCCACAGTGTAGCATTAAGAGGCAGGGATGTGTGGGAAGTAATTAAGTCAAAAGGTCAGACCCCACATGAATAGACTATTGCTTTATAAAAGGGCTGGAGGGAGCTAGCGTAGGCCCCATTCCTAAAAGATACTGCACTTACTCTTCTGGTGGATGCAACAGCAAAGAATCATCTCATAAGGACCCTTGGCCTTCACAAGACATTGATCCTGTGGGTGCCCCTAGAATTTTGAGAAGTAAATTTTTGTTCTTTATACATAGTACAATCTCGGGGTCTTCCACGCAGTATAGTAAACTGAAATGCTTAGCAACTACTACAGAAAAGATCAATCACCCAAATTCCTGACTTCACCATCCCCTCCTCAAACCTCAAACCACTGTTTTAAAAATTTGTGACTTATACCTATGTAATTTTTCATACCCTCTCACCCTCCTTTGATCTGAGGGGCATATTTTTCTGTTTTTCTAACATATCATTATATACTGGATTCCTGTTCCCTCCAATACGTCAGTCACTGTGCTCAGACCCATGAGGCACCAGACACCAAACACGGCACTCCAGTTCTGACCTGACCCTCCTGTCTAGAACACAGCTGACTCCATCTTCACATGAGACACCACAATTCCACGAATTCAGCGGATGACTCGTGAACATGACCAAAGGCGACACAGTACTCATCACATCCAGTGATCACTCGCTTATTATGTTATATAGTTTTAACGTTTTACTCTATGGCCTTAGCTTAGGGAGATATTATGTTTAAGAAACCAACAACAAAATGGAAAATTTCCTAAAGGAAAAGTATCAAGTCTTTTACCTTCAGATCAAGACATTCCTAATTCCTTTCATCTTTTTTTACCACCACAACAGTTTGCAAGTATAATTTAGCTGTTTTATTTTATTCTTAAGAGAAATATGAGTAGACATTACTCTTCTCCTTAAAGCTCTGCTGCATCATATCTCGGTCATATTTTGTACATCATGTAAGGGAAAAGACACTGAATTGGTCTTAGGTTAACTATGATTTAAGTTCTCAGATGTAAAACTTTTTAAATGAAATCTTCAAATAGAGGGAGAAGATAAAAACAGAGTTGAATGGAGACAGAAAGAGAGACAGAGAAAGAGAGAGACAGAGAGAAAGAGAAGAAAGGCAAAGACAAAGACAGATAAAGGTAAAGATGAAGATAAAGACAAAGACCAAGACAAAGACAAAGACAAAGAGCCATCATTTCACCTCCATGGCCACATCTGAAAATTGCTTAAACATGTTAGTAACCACCTAATAATGTGGGATGTCATGACTTCAGTAGTTGAAGATAATCCTCTGTGACTTCCTTCAGTCTGAAAAGGAAGCTGTATTTCTTGGGTAGTATATATACATAATACAGATATGTGAATATGTCTTATATGCACACTTCAATTCTGATTCTCTCTGGGTAAGGTGCTATTAAAATTATCACAGGATTTACTTATTTATTCATGTCTTGAAGATCGAACACAGGACCTCCTCACTGAGCTACATCCCCAGCTCCTTCCATTTTTAAAAATTATTTTTCATTTTAAGTTACAAAATTGCTCAGGCAGAGCTCAATTTTGCAATACTCCTGCTTCAGCCTTCCAGAGGGATTATCGCCATACCCAGGTAGGAGTTGTCTTTGAAAAACTAAATTCTTTCTTAATCTCATAACATTTTTTTAAATTCCTCTCTAATTCCTCACCCATTTACATGTGCTGATCCCCCTCTTGAATATGGATCATAAAACACACCAAAGGTGCCTCCTCTCAGCTCAGCGTGACAGCTTAGTAACAGCATTAACAAATGTTTGAAAGCATAAATCACCAATCTGTGAAAAAAAAGGAAGTAAGACAATGTTGAAAAAAAGAGGGGCCTTTCTCACTTCAAGGTTCCACCAAACTGTGGACCTTGCCCCTCCACTGTGTAACTGCAGACACTGCATTTGTCTTCTAGAAGACCAAAAACAGCTCCAGGAGTGTATATGTTTCTCATCTCTTCCTGAGCCTCCATATTGTTTATCAAAAAGCGTGAGGACAAGGGACTTCAAAGGGAATTCCTTCCTCAGATCAGCTCAGTGGGTGGCTGAGAGGGACAAGAAACAAACTCCTGATTAGTATTTATTGAGTGCCAAGTGTTTCCTCAACACTGTATAGTACACAGAGAAAGACATGGTCCATGCCCCATGGGGTTACCATCTAAATAGGACCAATGAAGTGAAGTGTAATTAGCTGAATACTTACCCTGTGTTGATGACTTCTCTATGGGAACCTAAATCGTCCTCCGTGGAGACTGGTGCTATTCACCCAGCCCTAACAAGCACATTATGTCTTCCGAGAGCCTGGCAGGACAGCCCCATCAGGAGGGCGAGCTGAGAGCTACGCTTGTCCTAACAGCCTCTCATTCAGACTCCCTCTCTAAATACAGCCTTCAACGGCCTCAGCAGCAGCAGGAAGTCCATAGGCTGCTTTGTGGATGATCCAGGAGAATCGGGAAGATCCTTATCCTAGAGACAAAAGCTCAGCCTAATACTTCTCGAAGTGTTCTCCTGACTGCCATTTTAACATGCTTCGGGGGCTACAGCTCCCTGCCTGGCTCCCCGTCTCTTCTCACATCCAGTGGACACCTTTGAGCCACTACAGACTTGCTACTCCCTTCCCCATGGCCCGAGTATGCCCTGAGGTCAGCATCTCACTCATACACTGTTGTATTCCACAGGTCCTACCCAAGGCACCTCACAACCTTAGGTAAATCATTTTTCTGTTCCCCAAAACAACCATCTTCTTATACACACCTGACCTGAGAAACTGCAAAAATTAATTCAGTTTGTATAATCACCAGTTTATGTAATTGCAAACTTCTTGCAGCCTACTTTTGTAGTTTTAGTCCTCACTACTAAATCCTGTTTTATTTTAGCTTATTTGACTTTCCATTCTGAAGAAAAGCACATCTACACTTACAGCTGATAAATGTGCAAACGTGGTACAAGCCGCTATAAAGTACCCATGGTTGAATCCAGAAGCAACATTAATTCCCGAGCACTGGAAAGAGGTCCTGATCTAATCTAAAAAAGGTTATTAGTTAGTTATTATTGTTGTTGTTGCTCCACCTATTTCTTTCTAAAATTTATGCCTTTTATTTTCTGTAGCTTTTATTAATCTCTAAATTCAACTAAGCAGAGGTTAGAACTATAGGTTAGTGTAAGCCGAAAAGGGGACAGACCGTGTGTTATTCCAGCTCTAGAAGTCCTACCACCTCCATTTGGTTGGTGTGGTGTTGCCACAGCTACCACAAATGTAACAGGTAAGGCTGCAGGAACATGTGTTTACAGCCTACAATTTAACAATTCCTAAGAAAAGAGTTACCCTGAGCAGAAAAACAAATCATGAAATTAGACACCCAGGATTTTAAATAGTTTAATTACCAGATCTAGAGCATAAAGTAACTATACTTGAAATGTTTTTTTAAAAAAATCACAGATGGGTTTAAAGAACGAATAAGGAACATGAGTCTGTAAAAATATAACAAGCAGATTTCTTAAAATTATCTTTTACAAAATTTTAAAATCTCAGCACCATAGTTAAAACACAACTTAAATAAAAGCTGTCGTGCAGCCGAAGAAGTACTGAAGTGAAAGACATAACTCCAAAGAAAATATCCAGAATGTGATATGGAAAAAGAAGAAAAATGAAATATGTGAAAGATAAACAAAGAAGCGTGAAAGAAAGATTTGTAAAAAGTCTAAAACACGGATCCAATTGGAATTCAGAGGATAACTGAAAGAAAGAATGAAGATTAAATATTTATTCTGGGATCAGACATGAGACATGCTGAGAATGCGTGATGATGCAAATAATCAGGAAAAAACACAAAAAACATGCAACAAAAAATAGACAGCTCATTGACACATCTTAATAAATCTTTAGAAAGCCATTAAAATCAGATAACTTTAACAACAGCTACAAAGATTAAAAGAAAGATTGACTACAAAGAAATTGAATTGGCATAGAATTCTCCATGGCAGCAATTAAAATTCTGAGAAAAATATCTGTAAACCTTAAATTGTGTATCAGGAAAGTTATACTGTACTAGGAAAAAAAGAAAGAAATTAAGATAACAGGCAAAAATGTCTGAAGAAAGAAAGAAAGCTGTAAAATGATCCCAATAAGAAGTTTGAAGATGCAAAAATTTAATGTTGCTTAAAGAAACTGGAAAGCATGTAAGAATATTCAAACAAAAATTGAGCGATTTAAGAAATTAATTAAGTTCAATTTAGGAAATAAAAATAAGATAGAAGTAACATAGTTATTTGTAACATATAAGTCAGATATTTAGATTGATATTTGTAACATAGAAGACAGAAAAGAACATCTGGAGCTTAAATATTCTGAAATATTGTACCGTTAGGGAGAATGATTCATTCACTGAACCGAAATGACAGAAACAAGCCAGTATACATTAGGCATAAGTAAAATATGTACATTACATTTTCATGAATAAGTAATAAAATAATTAAGCAAAAAGTATAAAACTTTAAAAATTATAAATGCATTGGGAAGGTCTTTTTTGTCTATGACTTGTACACTGAGTAACATTTTGGCCATTCTTCTAAGATTATGATACACAGCACATATACTATTATTATTCCCTAATTATTTTGTTATGAAATTTTGTTTTATTTTTTTCATGGAAGAAAAGTTCTTTGTTTTTACACTTTCTTTATTAGCACCTACTTGTATTACATTCAAATAAAATCAAAATGGCATTGGGAAAATATTGAATTAAAATAATCATTAAAATGAGTAGGCAGCAAATGAGATTTTTAAACATATACAAAACAAATTAAACTGAGTGTATCAAAACATAAAATAAGGGGGCTGGGGATCTAGCTCAGCGGCCTAGGCGCCTGCCTGGCAAGTGCAAGGTCGTGAGTTCAATCCCCAGTGCCGCAAAAAAAAAAAAAAAAAAAAAAACATAAAATAAGAATGGGAGAAAGATTTTCAAATACATCAATAACTAATATAAAGAGGTACTAAATTCTTTAGATATAGCTTACAACTTGTTAGATAGTATACAAAAATAGCAAAAATTTGACAAAAGGCTATTCAAGAAAAACAGATGAAAAATTATAGGCTACAAAAGGATTGAAAAGGAAATAAAAAAATAAAAAAAGACACTCTAAATGTGCTACTATGAGACAACATAAGAAGTGAAACAAATTGTTTGGAATACAAAATCGACAAGTAATTTATAAAAAGTTTTAAAACAACAGGATTATTTTTCATGTAAATTTTAAACTTTTATATGAGTGAAATATATAAAAGGGAAAAGGGCAATATTACATGGGCACTTTGAAAAACCTACTGCCATCAATTCAAATGTCCTCAATAATTTGTAGATCAATCAAACAAAAACCATGTTTATTGAACAACATAACGACCATATGTATATTTGTCTAAACCTGAGAAAGTTGTTTTAATTGATCATATATAATATTAAAAAGCATATCTCAAAGTAGTTTAAAAATCAGAATAATGAGTAAAATCCACAAATTTGAAAAAGTAAACTTTAGGTAGTTCACAGCTTAATCAGTATGTCTGAATACAAATTTTAAGTATCTTCATTTCAAAAAAGGAAAAAGTCAATTATTGGACATTAAGTAACTTGTCCAAGTTTGCACGGGAAAATGTTGCAAAGTTTACAGCTAAGCCTAGATGGTCTAACTACAAAGTTTTTTGTTTGTTGCCCGTTCGGTTTGCTTATATCATCATTCACTTTGGAATGATTTCTAATTAATTATCTGCTCTCCATCTACTGGTTGTTTAAAAGTGTATTGTTTAATGTAGAAATATTTGAAGACAGTCTATATGTTTCAGTGATTTTAAATTTAATTCCACCTTTTTTTAAAAAGACATAGTTTGTACACAAAAAAATTAAATATGAAAAATAAAAACATGACCCATGAAAGTTTCAGCTTTTGAAATATGTTCAGATTTATACGAGAGCCAGCATATGATTTATTTTTGTGAATTACTATGTGCATTTGCAAAAGATATATAGTTTGTATTTAAGGTATAGTGCTCCATACATGCCAGTTAGATTTAAGTTGGCTTATATTAGTGTTCCAATCTTTTGTAGCCTTCCTAAATTTTTCTACTTGTCCTATCAATTCCATTAATTGTATTATCAGTACTAAGTGTGATTTACTGTTCTCAACAATGATGGTTAGTTGTTTTGATATATAAATCTTTCATTCATTTTGTTGGATTTATCCCTAAATATTCCATGTTTCCAGGTGTTATATTACACTGTTTTCATTTCAATTATCAGTTGTTGAGGTTAGTATTGTAGGATACAGCTGAGTTTTGTACACCCCATGTTCCTCAGCTTGACTGAATTTGCATATTTGTTCATTTAGCTTTTTTATCAATATTTTGAATTTTCTTTGCAGACATTCATGTCATTTGCATATAAAAAACAATTTTATTCTTTGTTTCCATTCTGTACGTAATTTTCCCCTCATTTGCCTTCTTTTTTCAGATCACTTTCTCTATTAGTATGTATGTATAGCACATAATGCTTACATTTCTCTGGGGAGGTACAAAACACATTTTAATTCCTTCTTTCTCCTCTTTTCCTTCATGTCATCCCCTTCGACCCACCTCTTGATTCCCTTTCTTTTTTTAAATCCACATTTGCCGTACATGTTTACATTGCTTGTGTGCAGTTGGTACACATACTTAATACATCTTAATTTATTCTTCATCTCCTTTTCCTGCCCTTCCCCTACCTTTTGATTCTCCTTCCTTTTGAAAGAGATTTATTTCTCTACTTCCTATTATCTATCTTTTATTTTGCCAGAACATATTGTTAAGTAGAAGGCTCCCTTGTGTCATACTAAATTTCTACAGGATACAATCTTCTCAACTGAGATTAACTGTAAAATACATTTGCCATTGGTTTGAAGATTACATCTCTTTACCAAGCCCTAGCTTCATCTCAGACTGACGGTGTGTTTGCCTCAGTAGGGGTTTTCTAGTTGAAATCAGATGACCCCCAGACCTTCTGTTCTCATCCATGTTCCACAAAGGCAAGAGAGGTTTTACACCACTCTGAGATTACTCTATTTCCAAGTACTTCCTAGTTTATGTAAATAAACTTTTCAAAATTAATCTGATAAAACTTAAGATACACTTCACTTATGAAATTTAAAATAGATAACAAATTTAAAATTTCATTCTGTACTTCCCATAGTTCTTTACAACTCAAGGGTCAGCAGTTTTCAGCAAGTAAGATTTTCAAGTAACAACAAGAAAAGCTGTTCTAAACTTGCATAATACAGTTCTATGATACAGTGTATCTATTACCTTTTGATACATTTCTCTCTCACACAGGCAATGCACATTATGTACTTTATATTTGTATAACATGTTTATACATACATATGGGCATAAGTGTGGTATGCATAGTTAAGTAAAAATGAGTTCAGATGCTCTCCTCAAAATCTGGTTACTCGTACTGTTATCTTTTTTATTCTGCGTACATATGAATGGAATGAGTTATGTTAAACCATTCCAGCTACTGTAGGTGCAAGACACCAGGCAGAGGAGTACGTTACTGTACTTTGTTGATCTTAGTAGCCATTCTGCACTCAGGCTAGAGTTCTCCGCAAGAGTCACCCTGCTGGGATGGTAGGGCCATCTGGTTCCCATTTCATTCTGTCCAGAGCATAGTGTTCTATTTCAGCTTTCTGTGGGCTGGATCTGACGGATGACATTTGAGGTACCTGCGACCCACAGTGATGAGGATCGCGAAAGATGATGGGCTCGTTAAGCACATCTCATTTTAGATAAACTGCAAGTGGCATTTTGTTTATATGGTTCATTTCGCCAACAAATTAGATTTCAAATTGATTGCTTTTTTTAAATGGCTTTGTTCATCAATTCTGAGGCCAGGCAATTACAATCAGAAACTTAGTAATTAATGGTCATCCATATTAAAAAATGTTTTTTAAATAGCAGAGCAGTCATGAGCTTCAACAGAATCTAAAATGTTCTCTTGACTTTTAGGCTTTCTCAAGCACTGCACTGTATAGCAGTGAAACAAAGGTCTTTGCACAAGCTTCCTGTGAAAGAAAAGATATGACAGCTCCTAGCAAAGTTGAGCAAGCCAGTTGACTCCTGTATCATAAAATAACTGAAGGTCAAGCAAAAGACAAAACATTTACCACACTGGACCGACAGCTACTTGGGCTTGTATTGTGAGCCAATACTATTTGAGCTATTTAGTTCAAAAAACAACCTTTCTCAGACATCGTGTCAATTTCTGTACTAGTATAAAAGTTTCTTAATTTAGTGGTTACTACTCATTCTTCAACTTCTCTTTGAAATTAAGATTTTCATACTTCCTTCCCAAAAGTCAAATTGGGAAGAAGAGTAAAGAAGAAAACCATGGAATGTTCTTAAATTTTGGTTAGATAAAATTTTCACCTGTAGAATACTTCTGAGTTTTTGTACAATCATCATTAGGTTTCACTCCTTTTTCATATCTAATATTAGGAATTGTTTTAGATAATTTCTACAAGCTTCCTTTTGTAAAATAAATTGCAAATTATCACATAGACCAAATATAGTCTAATTTTTCATTATAAATAGAAATTACCTGAGAAAAACAACCTTTTCCTCCTCATTTGAAATGCCACTTCGCCAGACCACACCTTCCTCCTTTCTTTTCCCTCTTTTAATTTCTTCCTCTTTTCAACTTTCTCTAAGTAGCCATTATCTTGATCTACACATTAAACATGTCCTGATATTTTTAAATAATAGTTATATCATGCAAATCAGTATTTCTAAATTAGATTCATGAGCTGTTAAGTTTCTCCATGTCTTGGTTACTTTTCTCTTGTTATTGAGACAAAATAACTGACCCCCAAAATTTGCAAAGGACAGGTTTATTTCTTACAGTTATGGAGGTTTTAGTCCATACTCAGCTGGCTGAAAGACAGGATGGCATGGCTGAGGGGCAGCCATTCATGGTGGCTGCAAGCAGAAAGAGAAAACAGCACAAAAGAGGGAAAAGCATGCCTCCTTCCTGACCTCACATTGCATGTTGTCTCCACCCCTGGGCAGGTGCAGCACTCACACCACCAATCCCAGCACTACATACCAAAGCAATCACAAAAGCTAGATTCAGCAGCTTCCATGACTACATGAGGCTTGGGGGGTCACCTGGAAACAAACCCTGGCACTCCAGAAATTGGAAAAGTTATTTTACTTCTCCAAATTGCAATTTGATGATTTAAAATCATTTAGCTCACTGGTGTATTCATGTGTATATGAACTTAGCTTAGTTCTGAAAAAGTTCTCATCTGAGTTTTCTTTATCCCCGCCACTCACCTAGCAACAGGAGAGGATTTGCAGAGGAGGCAATAGGGGCAAAAGTCAGAGCTCAAAGGAAGGAAAAGGTCCATGAAGTCTTGTATGAAAGAGCAGTACAGTGAATTCAACCTTGACTGCCTTACCATGAAGGAAAAGTTATGGAGGAGATATAATCTGTGTAGTTAGTCATATAAATGTCAGTTCAGAAATGTCTTTCACTCCTATGTATTCTAGAGGTGCACTCTACAGCTTGTAGGCTCCTGATGTAGGCTTTTGCCTCAGCTCTGACTCTAATGGATGCTGTGGCAACTAGTGAATTACATTAAAAGTTTGGACTTCTGATCTGAAAAGAAGAATAAATCATTTTGTAATTCAAACCTGCCTCCACCTCATACAGGCAGATTAATTGATCTCCAGCAAATGGAGTGAAGAAGAAGTGCAGACCTCCCAATCTCACTTCCAACTTTTTTGACCAAGACAAGTAGATTCTCTCCAGAAACACTGTGTTTATTCCATTGCTTCCCTGACCTGAAAGTTTACAATGGTTTCTCATACCGACTACACAAAGTCCAACAATGCATGTCAGGTCTTCTTCTCCAGTGTTACTACTTTGACATTGCTTAGTAATGAGAGCATGCTTTCATCCACAGGCTTATTTTTCAGAGGGAAAATGTTTCAGAGGTTCCTCTTTTTTTATGTATAGAGTTCTCCAGGCAGGTTCTTTTGTTGCTGAGCAGCAAGTGAGTACAAAATAGATTGAAGTGAGATTTGAGGGCTTTACCAGGAGGCTAGTGAGTCAATGTTGACAGGGAAGTTTTTCAGGGTTAATCTTGAAGAAGGGTGTAGAGAGATGGGAGTTAGTAGCAGAAAATGATCTGGAGAAAAATGAAAGATCTATGATATCTAGTCACATGATGGATCAAGAAATCTTGTGACTCTCCCCATGTTGTCTCCATCATTTTTTTTGAACTTTTGTCTTGTAGAGACCAAGTACTTGGGGGATGTATCAAAGACTAGAGTGTTGCTTCAAGATTTTCATTAAAAAAAAGAAAAAGATTTCCATAAACACTGAAGATAGCCACAGAGATCTGGACAATTATTAACTACATATAAGCTTCCTTTATTCCTTGCCTTAAAATATTTTTCCTTGTTTTTGTATGTATATAAGACCCAAAATATAAATAAAGAGCCAAATAAAAGATAGATAATAAAAAACAGGGAGATAAATCTTTTGCAAATGAGGAAACTAAAAGATACAGAGAGATATAGAAAGGGAGAAGAGAGGAGAGGGAATGAAAAAAGAATCAAGATGTGTTTTGTACATGTGTTAACTCTCCACAAGGAACGTAATCATTATGTACTACAAACAGGCACTTCTAAAAAAAGTAAAACTGGAAAAAAATAAAGATAATGTGAAAATTTTTTAAATAAAAGGAGAGAGACATAAGAAAAAATATATGTGTGTTATATGTAATTGATGCCCACAATTAAATACCTGTTGTATAACTAGCACCGTCCGAATTTTCCTTGTCATTAAGTTCTCATAATGCCTGAAAGTGCTGTTGTTACCATCAATTCAAAGATGAAATTCACTAAAATGAATCAGTTTTCCTAAGCAGTGAGCAATAGAGTAGGGACACGAACCCTGGAAGCCTAGCACTAGAGCCCATGTTCTCAACCGTCACCCCACCCCGGTCTTTAATATCATTCTTCTGATATGAGAAAATCAGTTGTCATTTCATATAAATGTGTTTTTATTGTCTCCATTTAATGACAAGTTTGTCATTATACTCTACAGATCCTTTTGAGCTGGCTATTTTGGTGAAGTGAGGAGTTTAGATTACTTCCCGTTAGATTTTTTTTAGATTAGAATATCACTTTTAACAAATGAAATCTGATATCATATGACAATGTATGGAATATATAAAAGCAGAACGTTTCTCTGACTAAAATGATATAAATAGCCTCAGGTCAAAGAACCAGCGTAATTGCTAAGATATTTTAATACAATACAGAGCAAATTCTTATCCACTATCTAGCCTTCTGATAAAAAGCTCTCTTGAGCCAGTATCTTGGAAACATCACAGCATAATACTGTGTTATCTGCTTAGGTAGGATGATATGTATGTGGATGAAATTCATATTATTCATCCAAAAGTATTTATTGAGTATTCTTAGGACTTACTGGGATAGAAGTGCGTCTCACAGTCAAGAAGAAATGCTTCCTCACACATCTCTATTTTGGGGAAGTGGGATTTGAAACTTTGTGAAGATCATGACTGACAATTCAAAATGTCTGAGAATGTCAAGAGGTTGCAAAATGTGAATACTCTACTTGGGGTTGTGAATTTCTCAATACTAGTTGTATGAATCAGAAGAATCCAGATAGAAATTCTCTAGAAATGGTATGATTGAATCATATTCTTAGTGCAGAAGACGTGAAATACTTGTCCTTTCCTTTTTCAATGCTATAAATTTATCATTACATCATTTTAACATAATTTAATGCACATAAAGGATATTTAAAATGCCACTGGATAATGATTAGTACACACTGGAACCCCAATAATGCTATTTATAGAATTATGCTAATAACATTATGCTCATCTAAGTAATGGTATTCATTTAAATTCCTGTCTTCCTGGAAGAATTTAGTAACCCTTTCTATAATTTAAATTCAAATTAATATTTGAATTACTTGTTAGAAACAAGAATTTTCTGACAAATGATTCGTTTGCCTGTATAGCATAAGCTCAAATATTTTCTTCACTGTCAAGCAAATTTTATACTTTCTTTGAAAATTAATGTCTCCATCTGCATTCAAAAGACAACCATATTTCATGAGGAAACTAAATGCTTACAATTTTGAACTGATTTAATGTCCATTACTGTTCTCTCTATTGGGCTTTTAAAATTTCTAGAAAAGGAATGCAAATTAAATTGTGTGAGGAGACAAATGTCTTTTTCGGTCATAATAAAAGAAAAGCCTACTTATTATCAAATGCTACATCTGGGCTTGGTGTTATCACATGGAAATTCATTAAAGAAAATATACTACGCAGATTAAGATGGGTAATGTAGCATGACAGCTGTAATTTCTGTTTTGATTTAGAATTGTACTTCCCCAATCTAAGTGAAGATTGCTTTGACAGGAATTTATCAGTTACTTCAGAGTCTGGCATTTGACCTAAAATATATGGAAGAAATATTTCTAAGAACTACTTATCACATAAAGAATGTTGTCAAAGTCTTATTTCCCTATTCCTCAGAAATAAACAATGCTTTGCATAAATATCACATATGCATGATATGTGAGAAACTCTTTCTATATGAGAAACTCAATATATAAATAAAGTGCAAAATAAAAGACAATAGGAAAAAAGAGAGAGGAAAAAAGTTACTCTAATCTAACATAGACAATGTATCTAAACATGTACCTTGACTTACTGCAAATATCCTATGTATTTTATATGCTTTTGGCCTATGAGTCCATTGTTAATCTGTATGTATGATAGCAAACTTCATAAGCACTTATAAGACAAATAATGAATCTGATAGTAGCAAAATTGGGGGTAGAGGTAAAGGGGAAAAAATTCGAGATGTGCTATGTACATGTTCCAATTCCCCACAATGAATGTATTCATTATGTACTGCAAACACATACTAATAAAAATTTTAAAAAATAAACAATACTTTTGGTGTACATGACACTATCTTATCCAATTACTAAGTGAAACATTAGCCTGCCTTTCAAGTTTTTTGATTCATTTCGAATGGTTACCTAACTCTTGATTCTCTAAGATAGTGTTATCCAACAGATCTAAAAGTGAGCTCCAAATACAAGATGCACATACACTTTTCAATGTTGTTATGTTATTAAGAACAGTGAAAAGATAGGAGTGAAAGGAATTTTAATAAACATTACTTAGCCTGATATATGCGAATTATTTGGAAATCAACATTTAGATTTCGGATCTGATTCTGAGACCCAATTCCCACCCTGGACCATCTCCCCAGCTCAGTCTTTTGATTTGACCTGGCTAATGTGTTGCAATTGTGGGTGCCTCTTGCTGGGTTTGCTTGTGTTACTGGATTTGGACTACTGAGCACAGCCAGGGAGAGATCCAAGCCTTTCCATCTTATTTATCCTGCTCATGGCTGAGTGTCAGCTTGTGCCCGCCTAGTGCTGGCACCCAGACCGAAAGGACACTGATGACTTAGCCTGCTGTAATTATTTTCCCTTGGTCACCAAAGTGCACATGAAACAAAGCCAAGATTAATCTCGGCTGTAGAACTCATTCAAGAATCAATAACCCTGCTGGTATTGAATTGTATATGAAATGAATCACTAACCCAGCAGAAATGTATCTCTTTATCAGTGTTGTGTACAAAATTTTATTGGACTGGACAGTGAATTTTCAGTTTGCACCTAGCAATTTGATAGTAAACCTCTAAGTAAATTTGATTGATAATTGATGATTTTCACAAAACCCCATGTGTTGTTCCTAAATCCTCAAATTGCCTCTCTCTCTCCAGGTTTTAGGAAAATCTTGATATTTGAATTTACATCCCTCTTCTCTGTTCTTGTGAAGTCATCTACCTGACTTTTCTAAGACTCCCATCACCAGTTACCACAAACGGGGTGGCCTGGAACAAAGAAAAATTATTCTCCCACACTTCTGGAAACAGAAGTCTAAAATGAAGTTGTTGGCAGGGCCACACTGCCTCCAGAGGATCTAGGAAAAATTCCATTAATGCACCTTCCAGTTTATATTGTACATTAGTTAGGATTGTTGTACTTAGATATAACAATGGCACACTATGGATCCAAAATCTGGCTTCATCATAAACTATCTGTGCAGGTATAAGCAAAAGCCCTCTGTACTTCAGCTTCTACTTTCTCAGTTCACCTTAAAAACAGATTACTTCATAGGGCAGTCTGCAGATGGCAAACAAGTGATGCTTCTACACCATTTGAAACAGAGCTTCATCTATAGTTAAGTTAAAAAAATATGCTCTTTGTTATTGGGAACACCATTTTGGAGTTATCTTATGAAGGGGTATAGGTTCTTTGCAACTGTATCTGTGATGTGCTATTACTGTGATGTGGTGCACGGATAAATGCTTATGCACCAAAACTTGTGCTACAACTCACATAATTAGATTTAAATTACGGATATTTTCAGGAGTTAATGTAAATAAATGTACAATTATTGCTACACAGCTATTACTTTTTGTTCCCTATAGTATAACTACACTGATTTCTAAAACTATCAGGATCAATATGAACAGCAAAATGTTCATCTTTCACATGAGTGCCCGGGTCTACACTGTGTATTCCTTGAACCCACAACTTTTAATTTCCTGTTCATGGTAAGTATTTCAGATTACCCGGTCTGTATGAGTCCATCTGCTTCTAAAGTCCTGTCACAATACAATGTCTTGCCAGATATTAAAATTTTACCATATGGAGCTGTGATTTTCAGGCTATGGCTTGTGACCTACTAGGGGACCATAAAATCAACTTAGTGGACGGTAAGAGGAGTGCTGAAGAAATGATATCCAGTGCAAGGAAAGGAGATAGAATACAATACAAGAATAAGAAAATGGGTAAGTCAGGATAAATGAAAATACTGTCTTGTGAAGCTTTTATTTGTATTTACATGTACATATGCACAAGTATGTCTAAGGAGTCTGTTAGGTAGTGCAATACATACTTCTCATAAGGTATGTTTTTTTAGGGATTGACTGGCTAATATGTACATTAGCTACAATTAAGATATCATGAATTCATATTCCACACCTTTGTGAATCACATTTTATCTCAATTCTTCTTCAATTTTTATTTTTGTACTCCACAAATTTGAATTGGAAAAACAGCATGATGATCTTATGAAGGAGCTGTGTGGATTCACCACTTGTTAAGATTTTGATGTAGTTAATACTTTCTTTCCTCACACACATCGCATGATCAATATTATTAATTATTGAGAATGTGTATACATATCATGACCCTTCACCACAAAAAACTTAGTATGTATCTCCTAAAAGCAAAGATAACCCCTTGACCTAAGCACAGTGCTATTACCAAATTTAAAAATCTAGCATTTAAACAATCCTTCTTTGCTGTTGATTAGTGTAAACTAGTACAGCCACTATGGCAATCAGTATGGAGATTCATCAAAAAACTAAAACCCCAAATTTTATTTGACCCAGCTAGTCCTCTTCTGGGTATCTTTCCAAAAAGGTTAAAGTCATCATACTACAGTGATGCATGCACACCCCATTTATGTCAGCATAATTCGTAATAGCTAAATTTTGGAAACAGCTTACATATCCATTAACAGATAAATGGATAAAGAAAATATTGTATTTATATACTCTGCCATAAAGAAGGATAAAGTTGAGGCATTTTTAGGTAAATGAATGCACCATGAGACCATAATGTTAAGTAAAAAAAATCAGACAAGTAAGTTTAAATTTGTCTCTTGTTACTCTTACATGAGAAAAAGAGCAAAATAAAAGATAGTATTAGAAAGTAGGGAGATATTTTTTTAAGTGTAAAGGAGAACAGGAGATGGAGGGAAAGGAAAAGAGAAGGAAAGAAAAAGGAATTTTAAAGAAAGAGTTGAGAAAAAAAGCAGAAATACTGTAGAGCCTTTGCAAATGGGGAAGGTAAGAAGGATTGGAGGGAAGAGGGAAAATGTGGCAGGGCACAAAAATAATTATAATAATATGTACAAATACAAACTCCCCATGATAAATGTAGTCATGTGCTACAAACATGTACTAACAAAAATATTATAATCCAACCTTCAGCACGTGCTTAAGTTTCACTAACCTCCCCAGTGATGTCATTTTATTTGGATCAAGATCTAATCCAGGATTATGTATTGCATACACTTAATTAATTGTCTCACACTTTTATCTGCTTTAATTCTAGCACAGTTTCTTGGTTCTCAGGGTGCTACAGCATTTTCTGTTGCCTCACAATGATTTTGATGCATCTTGTTTGAATCAATGGCAGAAGGTAAATTATTCATATATTCGAAGAATAGTATGTATGTACATATGTACACATTACGTGACAGATAGCTGATAGGTTTCATTTCTAACCCTTGCAATAGCTATTAAATGAGTAAGTTTTGTTCTCCCTGAATGTAAGCTGGTAGTCCAGGATCATTTAGGTTATAAATTTTAAAGTTAGGATTTGGACCTGGAGGACTTTCCACTCTATCATTTTGTCTCTGATACACACTTGATTTAAATGTTAGTTTGTTTCATATTAGTAGAGCCACGCCCATTCTCTTTTGTATGCAGTATCTCTATCATTTCACTTTCCATATATTCATATTTTTAGATTTAAAATAAGTATCTTGATAACAATATATAATTGGATCATGGTTTTGGTGGTTTCTGCTTGTTTCTATTCTTAATTTATTCTGCGTATACCTGTCTTCTGGAGTTTAACCTATTTACATTCAAAATAATTACTGATTAGGAAGCAGTTATTTCTGTCATTTTGCTAATTGTTTTCTCTATGATTAATAGCTGTTTTGTCCCTCATTTCCTGCACTGCTATCTCTCTTTTGTGTTTAGTTGATTGTTTTAAATGAACCACTTATATTACTTAAATTTTTTTCTCATTTCCCATGTGTGTACTCTTTAGCTATTTTATTATGGCTGTTACAAGGATTATATTTAACGTATTAAAGTTATGAGACTCTAATTTGGATTTATATAAGCTTAACTTCAGCAACATACAAAATCTCTACTCTTTTAATATTCCTGTTTCCACTTCTTTCACTGATTTGTGTCACAAAATTATGTCTTTACGCATTGTGTGTCCAAAAACATAAATGAATATTTTTAATCCATTATTGTCTTAAATGATGCAGAAAACAAAATATGTAGCTATTAACCAAGGTTGCAGTAGTATTAGCTTTTGGATTAAAATTTTTAAATATACTAGTCTTTTAACTCATGTAGAAAACAGAAAGTAGCAGATTGAATAATCAGCTTCAATTTCTACTCTTTCTCCTATCCTGGCCATATCCTCAATGTGGGTGGAATATATGTCCCTGCTGATAGACTTCAGTTCTATCTGTCACTGGCTTTGGTCAAGTGACATGGTGCTAAATGTGGTGAAAATGCAGTCTGAGCCTAGGTCTTCAGAAGCCTTGTGTATTTCTCTGTTCTTTTGTGCCACTGCATTGGCAGGAAAAGAGCATGCCTCAACTAGTCTACCAGTCAAAGGGAGATGAGAGACACACAGGACGAACCTGCTCCTTCCTCTCACTGACCTGCAGCTTAAAGCATGATTACCAGCATACCTCAACCTGAGGCAGCAAAACCATGAGTCCCTTAATGCTGAGATAATCTTTTAGAAAGCTATATTGCATCAAGACCTAGCCAACACAGTGGTCAACACTGTAGCTGACACATCATAATTATTTGGTAAATATCAGTACCCTAATAATGTAAGAATATGCCATTTGATATTTCCATTTATTCATACAATGCCAAACACTGGAGAGAAAAACCTCCTTTTATTTTAAATAATTTGTTTTGAAAGGTAATTGCAAACATAAATTTGTGAAATAAAATACTAAATAAAAATTCTAAGATAACAAAGTTGAGACTTTCCATCTTATCTAGTCAGAATTGATGTCCTTCTAATGATCCCTAATCAATATGGTTTTCACTAACCCATTGAACTAAGAAAAATACATGCATAGTGTAAAACTTACATGAACATAGTATTGGATGAAGGTTCTACCAATACCGTAGACCATAACACCCACTGGAGTGGTATATAGTTTCAGGGATTTGGATGCAGATTCTCAATATGCTTTCCATACCCCCTAAATCGCATCAGCCGCTGAACGGTATTGTATTCGTTTCCCACCCCAGTGGAGTCTGAACCACAAGTGGCAGGTGATAGATTCATATTACACTAATATAATCCTCCGCATTACTCAGTATTCTTAAAAATAATCCTTATAACTAAGTGCCTGATACCTGAACGCTTGGAGTGCTCTTCCTTGGATCGTAGCTTTCTTCGGTCTACCAACGTACACGCAGTGGAGAAATCATCCAAGTCTCAAGTTCCCTCAGAGACCCAGGGAAGCTGAATTTCTCATGAACTCTCACAGGAAACTCTTCATTCTGGTGTCTAAAATGCCTTACACAAATATTTCACCTCAAACCCAGAATGAAAGTGACTACGGTGGTACCTCGGTTCACGGACGTAATTCTTTCCACAGCTCGGTGGAAGATGGCTGCATTTGTGGTTGTGTGGGGAAGACAGCCGTGGCCCTGTTCATCACAGGATGTGGAGTTCACGAACAGAAGCAAAATCTGTTCGTTCACGAAAGTTGTTCACGAACAGAAGTGTTCTTAAACAGAGGTAGTACTGTACTTTCGCCTTTGTAGATTTCTTTTAGCAACATAAATATGCGTCCTTGGATAAAAAATCAGAGAAAATTCTTCAGTAGAAAATCTCTGGCATGTATTCAGCAGAGCTGCAGTTACTTGGTTGATTTCCTTTCAGAAAAGCTAAAGCAAAGGACAGAGCTATGATTTTTTTTTATAAACCCCATGGCATCTTTTGCAGTAAGTTAGTTCTTCACCTAATTTTATCCATTTCTCTGAAAATTAAGGTCTTATTTGCATTACTATTTATTGCATTCATCAAATTGAAACATATAGTTTCTGAACTGTCATGTTCTTTTTGGAGAGAACTCTCTTTCCAAATGTTAGCAGGACAGCTGGAATAAGTATTTAGGAGTCATTCCAAACTTCTTTTCCTTTTCATGTATGCTCTATAAAAGCAATACATTCATTCATTCATTCGACAAATACTGTTCACAAGCTGTCACGTGCCATGCATTGTGTTTGATGTTGAAGAATTAACAGGGGATTTTGACATTAATCAAAAATCCAAGAAATAAGTAAAAGATTATACTTATAACCTGTACTATGAAAGAAAGTTGAATGATCATATGAGAGTACGTAATGGGAGTCAGACGTAGTTTAAGGGAATAAAAGAAACAGAAGTAAGAGAAAGACTTTCCC
>RJWT010009871.1:0-24735 GCA_004365215.1 Cuniculus paca | reverse complement strand
GCATCGCTTCCTGGCTCTGGAGGGGAAGATGATGTGTTATTGAATCTCCTGGAGAAGACAGAGGAGCTCAGGGCCTTGTTGTTGCTGAGGATGGCTGTGGTATTTTGGGGGGGAGCCTTACTTTGAGCATTGTTTCCTGGCTCCAGTGCAGAACCCTCAACCTACTGGCACAGATCCTTCATCCCTCTGGCACAGACTTTCTAGCTTCCACCACTGACCTTTGGGCCTTCCCAGTGCATATCTGTGAAACAGACTTGCATGAGATACTGTCATGGGCTCTAGATCTCCAGTTGGACTCATGGGAAGCATTGTCATGGGCTCCAGGTCTTCAGCTGGACTCACGCAGGATGGGATCTAGGCACTCAGCTGGATTCTTTGGGGTCTTTAGTGTGTGGACAGATTACCTGCACTTTTTGTGTTTGACTCTTTGGGTGATTATTATAAAATAACACTATAAATTATGTGCCATGTGTAAATTGTTTTTCCTTGCAATACCTGACTACAACAGACAGTCGAGAACTGGCATTGGCTTGAGGAGTAGGGGAGACAAAAGACAGCTTCCATTCAGCTCTTGGCCACTGTGCTCTCTCTTTCAAGGTGGTCCACTGATACTGTAAAGTATACTTCTTTTCCTACCTTTAATTGGCCCAAACTCATCCTGCAGAGAGCATTTGTTTTCCTACAATTAATAGGTTTAATAAATGCCATATCTCACTAACTTTTCCACTTGTCTAGACAGCAAGAACCTAGAAAGTGTCTCTAGAAGCATCCCAGAACCCAGTCACAAAAAGACAAGAGGTGATTACAGCAAGCCAGCAAACTACAGCCCATGGGCTCAATGGGGGTTAATCAAAGTAAAGTATTCCTGGAACACAGCCACATTGACTGGTTTTTTGGTATCATTAAAAGACAAAATTACAACAGATCTAGTTTTGAAAATCTTAATTGGCTTTATTAATCTCCCCAGCACTCTGGACCAAAACTGGTTCTGAATGCCTTCCCATCACCCAGCAGTTTATATTTATAGCCAGAGAAAAGGAAATAACTACAGACAAGGGAAGTAAGACACAAAGACAGCCTAATTGGTTGCAGCTCCTGTCTGTTTGACTTGAACATGATTTGCACTTGATCTTAGCCAAAAGGCTGACAAGTGCTTGAACATGATTGGAATTAATGATCACTTGTGATTAGCTGAGTCCTAGGAAGTTGTGAAAGTGCATATGAGGGTGTGTGTGTGTGTGTGTGTGTGTGTGTGAAGTATGAGTTATGGAGCAACCCAGGAACCTTTCTCTTTTTGCACTATACACTGGACCAGGCTTTTCGCAGCCTCTGTCTGCCTCTACTTCAGATGCAGGGAAGCATTCTGAGATTTCTTGTTTTGATTTTTTTCTGATAGGCAATAAAAAGATAAATATTAGATTTTTCTTCAAATTAGTTAAAAAAGCCTAATGTGATTTTAAGAGCCAATTGATGTGATTTTAAGATACAATTATCCTGAAAACTTTCTATGTACTTTGCTGGAAGTTTGGAATGATGAAGTTGGTAGGGAGATGAGAACAGGCATAAGAGACATGAGATAAGACTTTGAAAGACCATGAATGCCCAACATATGAAAGAAAGGAAATCCATAAAACAGATTCAAACAGTTACCCAGGAGATTAAATAGTCAATTGAAAGTATACACAACAGAATGAGCCAGTGTGAGGACAGTATCTCAGATATAGAAGACAGGTTTGTGGTTAGTGATTGAGAAAAGAAAGCTTTCTTACAAGTAGCAAGGGACACGAGAAATCAATCCAGGAGCTGCTAGAAAATGCAAAGAAAAATAACATAAGATTGATTTGAGTCAGTGAAAAAGCAGGAGACAGCACAAATGACATAAAAAAACATGTTCACAGACATCATGGTAGAAATCTTCCCTGGCAGGGAAAAAGAATTTGACATAAAGATAAGTGATACAGCTCCAATCAACCATGACCAAAAACCAAACAAACAAACAAACAAACAAACAAAAAACAGTCTACAACAAAGCATATAGTAGTCAAAATTCCAGAAATTCAACACAAAAATAGAATATTAAAAGCTGTTAGAGAAAAGAAATAAATCACCTATAAAGGAAAACCCATCAAAATCATGACAGACTGCAACACAAAATGACAAGTCAAGGAGAGCTTGGAGGGAAGTATTTCAAGCCCTAAAAGAAAACAACCTCCAATTAAGATTGATGTATCCTGCAAAACTGTCTTTCAAAATTTAGGGGGAAATAAGATACTTCCATTACAAAGAGAATGTGAGGAAATTCATGAATACCAAACTACCACTCCAAAATGTTATGAAGGACACTCTAGAAAGAGATAGCAAAGATTACAGCTCCATGAACTGCAGCAGAATGAATTCACCAGGCAAGGCAAACAAATAGGAGGAAAAAAGGGATCCAACAACAGGAAAATAACATGACGAGGAAAATAACACAAATATACATATCGGTTGTGACCATCAATGTTAATGGTCTCAATTCTCCAATCAAAAGAATCAGATTGGCAGAATGGATCAAAAAGTAAGATGGAACAAGATGGAACATACAAAAACCACATTTAACTAAAAAAGAAAGTCACAGACTGAAAACCAAAGAATGAAAATCAATACTACCTGCAGCAGGAACCCAGAAAAAAGCAGGGGTAGCTATTCTGTTTGCAGACAAAATGGATTTCAAGCCAAGACTGATTAACAGAGACAAAGAAGGAAACTACATCCTTGTAAAGGGAACAATCCAAGAAGAGCTAACAATCATAAATGTATATGCACCAATACCAGTGCACCCAACTATATCAAATGAATATTAACAGACATGAAAAATCAAATAAGCACTAATACATTTGTAATGGGAGACCTTAATACCCCACTGTCACAAATAGACAGATCAACTAGACAAAAAAATCAACAATGAAATATTAAAACTGAACCAAACTTTTGAATGAATGGACTTAATAGAGGTCTATGGAGTGTTCCATTCCACATCAAAATACACATTCTTCTCAGCTGCACACAAGATGTTCTCCAAAATAGACCACATACTAGATCAAAGAACATGCTTAAGTAAATGCAAAGGAATGAAAATTATCCCATACACATTATCAGACCATAGTGCAATGAAATTGGAAAGCAATGGCAAATGAAACCATAAGAACTTCATGAATACATGAATACACCCTCCTGAACAACCAATGGGTCACAGATGAAATTAAAGAAGAAATTAAACAGTTTCCACAAATAAATGATAATGCAAAAATAACATACTGAAACTTATGGGATACGATGAAGCAGCCTATGGAGAAAATTTATAGTGGTGAATACCTACATCAGGAAAACAGAGCAAGCTCAAATAAACAACTTAATGTTGAACTTCAAGCTTCTAGAAAAAAGAGAGTAAGTCAAGCCCAAAGCTCATAAGAGGAAGGAAATTATAAAGATCAGAAGAGGAAATCAATGCAATGGAGACTAAGAAATCAATACAAAGAATCAATGACTTGAAGAGCTGATTCTTTGAAAGATCAAATATAATTGACAAACCCTTAGCCAATCTTATCAAACAAAGGAAAGAAAAGACTCAATTTCATGCAATTAGGAATCAAAAGGGTGAATTCACAGCAAATAATGCTGCAGAAATTCAGACCATCTATACCTACTTCAAGAACTTGTACTCTTGTCAGATGGAAAATACAGAAGAAATGGACAGATTCCAAGATACATATGAATTACTACCAAAGCTGAATCAAGAATACACAAAAATTCTAAATAAATCAATATTAGTCAATGAAATTGCTGATGTAATTAAAAACCTACCAACAAAGAAAAGATCAGTCCCTGACAGACTCACTGCTGAATTAATTTAGAGAAAACTTAATACCACTACTTCTCAAACACTTTAAAGAAATTGAAAGGAAGCAATACTCCCAAATTCATTCCTGGAAGCAAGCATTACCCTGATATCAAAACCAGAAAAGGACTCAACCAAGAAAGACAACTGCAGGCCAATCTCCCTAATGAACACGGATGTAAAAATTCTCAACAAGATATTGGCAAATAGAATGCAGCAAATCACCAAGAAGATTATACACCATGACCAAGTAGGATTCACCCAAAGGATACAGGTTCAACATATGCATATCAATAAACATAATGCACCATATTAACAGAGCCAAGGACAAAAACCATATGATCATCTTAATAGATGCAGAAAAGCCATTTGACAAACTCCAATACCTGTTCATAAGAAAGAAAAAAACAAAAAACCCTACAGAAAATTGGAATACAGGGCTTTTATCTCAATCTGATAAAAGCCATCTGTGACAAACCAACAGTCAACATCATATTAAATCATCAAAAACTGAAAGCTTTTCCTTTAAAATTGGTTACAAGACAAGAATGTTTACTGTCATCACTCTTATTTCACATAGTTCTGGAAACATTAGCAAGGGCAATTAGACAACATAAATAAAAGAATATGGATAGGAAGGAAAGAAGTTAAATTATCACTATTTGCAGATGACATGATAGTCTACATAGAAGACCCCAAAAACTCCACCAAAATACTTCTGGATTTAATACCTAAATTCAGTAGCATAACTGGATACAAAGTCAACACTCAAATATCAATAGCCTTCCTGTACATGAATAACAAACTCACTGAGAAAGAAATCAAGGAAACGATACCTTTCACAATCGCATCCAAAAAAAAAAACAAAAACGAAATACCTAGGAATCAGTGTAATGAAAGAAGTAAAATCCCTCTACCTTGAAAACTAAAGTACTCTGAAAAAGGAGATTGAAAAGGGTATCACAAAATGGAAAGACATCTCTTGCTCTTGGGTAGGAATGACAAATGTGACAATAGCCATACTTCCAAAATTGTTATACAGATTTAATGCAATCCCAATAAAAATTCCAACAGCGTATCTACAGAATTAGAGAAAACAATCCTAAAATTAATTTATGACTAGAAAGGACCTAGAATAGCAGAGGCAATTCTGGGCAACCAAGGCAAGGCAGGAGGCATTACAATCGCTGACTTGAAATCATACTATGGAGCTACTATGATAAGAACAACGTGGTACTGTTTATGTTCTATTAAAAAAAAAAGAAAAAAAAAGACAGACCTGAGGATCAATGGAACAGAGTAGAAGGTATGGAAACAACTCAAGACATACTTAATCACCTTATTTTTGACAAAGGTGCCAAACACCTTCACTGGAAGAAAGATAGCATCTTTAATTAATAAATGGTGCTGGAAAAACTAATTTACCACATGCCAAAGATTAAAAAAAGACACATACCTTTCACCATGCGCTAAACTAAAATAAAAATGGATTGAAGATCTAAATATTAAAACAGAAACACTAAATCTTCTGGAAGAGATGATAGGTAGAATTCTTGAAGACATTCATGTAGGCAAAGACCTTATGAACAAAACCCAGACTACAATGGAAATATTATGAAGAATCAACAACTGGGATCTCATTCTATTAAAAAGCTTTCACACAACAAGAGAAACCACCAACACAGGCAAGATAAAATCCACAGAGTGGGAAAAAACTTCTGCCAGTAGCCGGGCGTGGTGGCTCACGCCTGTAATCCCAGCACTCGGAAGGCTGAGACAGGCGGATCGTTGTGAGTTCGAGACCAGCCTGGGCTACAAAGTGAGCTCAAGGCCAGCCTGAACGGCATAGTGAGACCCTGTCTCAAAAACAGGGCTGGGGATCTAGCTCAGCGTTCTAAGCACCTGCCCGGCAAGCGCAAGGTCGTGAGTTCAATCCCCAGTGCCGCAAAAAACAAAAACAAAAACAAAAAACTTCTGCCAGCTGTTACTCAGATAAAGGACTAATTTCTGGAATATATAAAGAACTCAAAAAAACACCCCCTCCAAATTTAAAGACCCAGTCCAAAAAAGAACATTTGAAATGAATAGACAATTCTCAGAGAAAGAATTAGAAATGGCAAATAAATATATAAAAAATGTTCACTATCATTGGTCATTCAAGAAATGCAATTAAAACAACACAGAAATTTCATCTCACCTCAGAAAGAATGACTAGTGTCAAGAAATCAACCAATAAAAAATCCTGGTGGGGCTGTGGGGTAAAAGGAACCCTTCTCCACTGTTGGGGAGAGTGTAGACTGGTGCAACCATTGAGAAAATCACTGTAGAGATTCCTCAAATAACTATAACTAGAGCTTCCATTCAACCCAGCTATTCCTCTTTTTAGTATATTCATGAAAGAATTAAAAACATCATGTCACAGCAATACATGCATACCCATGCGTATAGCAGCACAGTTTATAATAGCTAAATCTTGAAAACAGCCCAAATGCCTATCAACTGATGAATGGATAAAGAAGATGTGGATTTTTCATACAATGGAGCGCTACTTTGTCACAAAGCGGAATAAGTTTGAGACATTACTAGTTAAATGGATGCACCTTGGGACCATATCCTTAAGTGAAGTAAATTGGACACACACGTAAAGTACCACATTGTTTCTCTGGTGTGATAAACTGAAAGTGTAAATAGAGGCCAAAATGTATAACAGATATTTTGAAATAGGAAGAAAATGTTTAAATGGGAAGGGAAACTGGGCAGGGGGAAACGATGAGAAAAGAATGGAAACAAAGCTTTTGTAAACAGGGAAGGGAAGAGGGGTTGAAGGGAGGTGTGGGGCATGGAAAAAAAAGAACCAAGTTATATCACATACAGGTAAAAATTCCCTATAATGAATGTAATCATTATGAATACCTAAAATGTACCAATAAACTTAATTAATTTTTAAAAAGAGAATAAAAGAAAATACAATGTCTAATTACTTTGGAGTGCATTGCTTTCTGTCAGTCTCTACTCCAATGATATCAAATCCTTCCTAGTTTGTGGAGGACCATCTGGAGGACTCTCCTTGAACAAAGAGCAATTATCTCCACTTTGGCTAAACCTGGCCCTATCTCCATGTACTGATATGTACAGAGCTGGCTAAACCATTTCCTTTTCCCTTCAATTGTCTCTAAGCAATGCAAAAAGGGCTAGTTAAGGTGCTGATGCATAACCTTTGAGGCTAGGCGACAGTCACAGTCCGTTTCCCTGAACCCTGACTCCTAAAAACATGAGCCGAATGGGAAGACTCCAGGACTGTCAACTGGGATGGAGCCTCCAGATGAGAGGCTATGACTTTCCAGGGTAGAAAAGTTTACACATCAGAGCCAAAGCACCAGTCCTTGCTAGCCCAGCTAACGGCACTCACGTATTTCCCACCAGTCTCATAGTTGCTCATCCTCAAGTCACTCCCTTCTTCATAAATTAATAAAATCCATATTGAGCCCTGGGTAGAGGCCTTTCTTCTGGTGTACTACTATCCAGGCTGGACTTAGGACTCCCTTGGCTTCCTATAACTATAAATATGTCTTAGTGTCTTTATTCTTGCCATGGGTTGCACTAGAAGTGGTAGATTGGAATTAACTTGCTAGAATTCCAGTAACTTTTCCATGGGATTCCAAATATAAGCTTTTCAGATTGTGAGGAAGACTGGGAAAGGCTCTCTATACCAGTTTTGGTACTGAGAGGAAGTGAAATGAGCAACAGCATAACAGATAGCTGGAAAGTAGTATATGAGGGACATTTTACCAAGACAGAAGTGGGAAGGTATTGAAAGTCAGAGACTGGATATAGGGAAAGAAATTCTGAAGATTATAATTTTGTACACTTCTGACCTATTTACTTTCAACAGGATAAACAGAAGGCTTAAGTCAAAATAGGTCACATATTTACAAAGCAGGCCATCTTATGCAACTTAGATACTTAAGTTTGTCTTAATTATATTTGTCCTATTTTGTTTTATTTTAAATCACATATGTAACTCCCAAAAGCCTTAAAGTCTAGAATTTTACTCTAGTTCAAACTGAATGTCTTTGTTCTAGTGTTTGACAACCTCTTTCATATGCCACTCAATGAGTTAATTAATTAATTGCAGTTGATCACATGTGCTTCACAATTGGTTATTGAACCAGGATCTGCTGTGTTTGTCCAGGTGTTTAATATACATCAGGGATTTCCTTCCTAAGGAGAAGGGATGCAAGCATTTCGTTTGGGAGAGCTGCAATATTTTTTGGTATCTACCTCCAAAAATGTACCATTCCAAAGCTTCTTTTAAATTCACTCTTAGAAAAGAAAAAGAATTCACTGTGTGTGCGCGCATGTGTGGTTTACCAGTGTTATAAGCAATTTGGGGTTCACTGCCTCGACTCCTGGAGAGTGGGTCTTTGTCTTATTTACAAAGTGTATCCATAGCACTTAACATATTACCTGGCACATGCTAGGGACTAAATATTTGTTAAAATGTACTTTTTTGGATTTTTTCTTGTTGCTATAGCTTTAACTTTATGAGTTAAATATTTTGATTTTTCTGCCCTGAAACCACTAACAGATCTTAATATCTGTTTATCAGATAGTAATATGCATATCAAAGTTTAGAGGATAATAAAACAGTAGAGAAGTGGACTTTATATGTATATTAGATTTCTCAATAAAGCTTTCATTTACTTCCCTTTATTACATCTCATTTTATTTTTATTCATTTTGCTACATCAATTCAAGATGCCATTTCCAGTATTTATATTTACTGGCTGGGTAGATAATATTTATTTAGGAGAAAATAAGCAACAATAGCTACACTATATTACTTAATTTATACAGCAAGGGTCCGATGTAAAGAACCCATTTTTATAAGTTTGGGGTGAATCTAAAAAATAATTTCCCCTGGATTCCAATAAATCTTTCCTAGGCCCCATTTTCCTCTCTTTAAGAAGAAATAAATATATAAAAGTGGCATTTATAATGAGGTTAGTATTTTAGGAGTATACTGCAATCTCATCTGTTTGGTGAAAGAAATAGTACAACCTTACATATTTTTAAAGTTCTTTCAAAGGATTTTAAGTACAAGAATGAAAATGGGCTTCATAACTTTGATCTACTATAAGTAATAGATATTTTAGGATTCTGTAGGAAAAATAATGTGCACTGTGGCTATGTAGGCAGAAACAAAATTCTTTCACAATCATATGTAGCATTAATTTACCTCCAGATTTCAAATATCTGTCAACCTTAGAATGTTATATTTACTACTTCAGGTAGCTAGGAGGAACAAAAAAGGATAGAGGTAAATATTGGACGACTTTTCATATTCTTATAGTAATAAGTGGGTAGGAGCTAAGAAAAGAAAATAACCAAAACTGGTATTCCTTTAATGTTAGAAACTACAAGAAAAAATTTTAAAGAACAAATAAAAATTCTCATTTCCTTTCATTACAAAGTTGTACAATGATTACATTTCGAAATAAAAGAAGTTTACATGATTATTTTACTTTGAGTTTCTCTGTTGGGTTAACTCAGCTCTTTTGGATTATCAAAAATTAAAGTGTAACTGGACCCTATTGAGAAGCTGAGCTTTTTATACCTGAAAAATGAAGGTCATAAAGTTTATCAAACTTTGAAGCTATTTCATATAAGCTTCAAATTTATAAAAATCATTAAATCAAGATGGAGCTCAAGATTAGTGAGCAATTAAAAGGTTTGGAGAAAAAGCAGGAAATAATTATTTGACTGAACCAGTTTCTTTCTGAATAATGCTATAATTTGGATTTAATTATCTGGTAATGTAGTCTGCTATAAAGCTGCTTTTATGATTTCTTAAAATAATGAATGTTTATAGAGTTATTGATGTTCTAACTGTAGATTATATTAGGGTAACATGGTTTTATTTCTGAGGTTAAAATGAAACTTGTTCTTGAAGAATGAAAAATAATTCATACTTGCCCTTCTTTACTCATACCATACATATACCCTATATCAGAGTAAAACATGTTTGGTAATTTTTTATACTAGTAGTGGGTTTTGTTTTTGTTTTTATTTTGCTTTATGTTTTTCAGTTCTGGGGAAGTGCTCTATCACTGAGCTGCATCCCTGCCCCTTAATAATACTGTTTTGATAAAAAATAATTCCTTTTGATTATGCAGTTAAAAGTGTGGTCACGTGTTCCAGATGGAAATGCGGCTCGGCTCTGTTGTATGCATTCGATCAGACAAGATTGCTCTCGCTGCACATCGCCTCAACTCAATGGTTCCTGTGGCATTTTTTGGGCACATTTTGTAAACAGTCACGTGGAACTTGATGGGGCATAAAAGTTTGTTGTGCTGGCAAATCTCACCATCCTTGATTATTCAAACTGCTATTATTAATTTCCTTTAGCTTTTTTTTTTTCCTTTTCCGGGGATGTCTGTCTATTCTCATTTGTTTGTCATCAGTAATAATAAGACATCGATAAACAGGTCGAACTTGATACTTTCATAGTGATCTTACACACATCATCACCCATACAACCCAACCAGATGCCCTTTTCCAATTTTCAAAAGGAAAAAATCACAGCTTGGAGAGGCTCAATGACTTCCATGGAAATCCCTTGGCTGATGAAGGGCAAAGCCCAACCAATGGTAGATTTCTGGCCCTTAGGCTTTTCCAGTCATCTCATTCTACATCATGGCTCTTCAAGATATTCACTATAACATGCCAGCAACAATAACCTATGGCAACCATCCTAGACATTGGACTGAAGCTTCAGCTAATTAGAATCATGACCTCTAAAGGAGCACTGGCATGTCTATCATACAAGAGGGTTCTATTTCATATTTCAATGTATGCCAGGAACTCAAACTTTTCATACTAAAGACTTTCCAGAAAAGCCTACATTCTATAGACACTGATCAAAGGAGACCCAACAAGGCAATTTAGAGATTCATTTAGCGTAGAAATGTAATAGATCAATTTTCTTTCTTTTAAACTTGCACATTAGCAAGCCAGGTGCTAGGCTAATGAAGCTGCTAGCATCATGTTGTACTCTAAAGACTGAGGTCCTCTTGCCCATCTTCACTGTCAGATTTCCATTCTCCTGCTTGAGTCTGCTTTTCTCCCAGTGCAGAGATGGGGCGTTTCCTCTCTAAGAGTGTAGGAGGCTGCCTGCCCTTGACTCTCATGCTGTAGTTTTCTGTGCTTGATGTCTCATAAAAGGGACTCTCATTAAATGATGATTAACCTAGGATTTCCCAGCTTCTTGGAGTAAGCACCAATTTAAGAAAAATCTGTTGAGATTAACACAGTAGGAGATAACTCTGCAGTCTACACAACTCTGCCGTCTGCACAAACCATGTTGAGAAGTCAATTCAGACTACTTTCGTCTTCCAAACTCGTTTGTTTACTTATCTGTAAGTATTCTTCCTACTAAGTATGCATCCATGAGAGATGACTCCCCTTGGTGTTTTTAACTTTTAAAAGCACATCTCAGAAACTTAAAGTCTTGACATTAAATTCTATGAAAAATCAGTTCTGAGTCTGGCTATACCCCACACTCCACAGGGCAAAATGAAGGAGCCAGTTGGACAGGGGGTTTCTGGAACAATCCATATCATACACAATCATGCAAAAATCAAAGTGAATTCCTTTGAGGCCTGAAATCTCTAAAGTTTATCCCTAGACAATTGGATATTTATATTCTCTGAAGTGACTTTGAATTTAAAGCAGAAAGGGCAGAAAAGAAAACAGATGAAAAAACCTGGGGTACAAGTTAGATAACATATGCATATTCTCATGTGAAAATGTATACGTGGTACACAAATTATTATTATCATTATTTTCCTTTCTGAAATTCATGAGCAGGTTCTTCCCCAAGATGACCATTCTCTTTACACGGTGCACGTTTGTGAGCCATAATATAAGATACAGCAAGCCCATGAAATCCACAGGTGGATTATTTTTAGCCTTCAGCTCACAGTCATAGAATTTATTCTGCCTATGAAGTAAAAGAAGTGGGGAGTGAACCAACACCTATTTAAAACCTCACTTGAGCTGGCTCTGTACTCAGTGCTTTTCGATATATTTGTTTTTCGGTTTTTTTTTTTTTTTTTAGTAGAGAAGGAAGCTTCAAGTGGGATAGCAAAGAAAGACGAGTTAGAATAACCAGAGTGTCAAAAGCCTGCTTGAGTTTACAGCTTGACTCTATCACAACGTAAAGGATATAACCTTAAACTAGAGAACAGTCTTTTGTATTCTTTCCCTCTCTAAAATACAATTTCTATTTAGACAACTAATGATCCTTAAAATGTCTCATCAAGGAAGTTGCAGAACATTTTTTAAATGTTGAGCTGTTTTTCCTTTCTTTTTTCCAGGTAATAAACACTTGACATTTAGGAAATGCAGTTCTAAATTTACAAAGCACACAGCAGTTTTCAGCTCTGCTCACAATGATGCAAAGCACCAGTCACATACATAAATTTATTGAACAGCTTTCATCCTGTGCTGCTACCCACCTTTTTAGAAAGAGAGATTATTGCTTGACTCACAGAGAACAAAATTATATTCAAATTAAAAAATTTTAAAAGAAGGATAACTACTTTCTAATTCCTTCTCTTGCCTTTCTTAGTGCCTCATGTACCTTGCACAATAATGAACAAGCATATTGGCAGTATCTTATCGAGGAGAAAATGCAAAAAAGGCTGCTAATCTCTAGCCTGGCTAGTCAAGGTCTTATTGGCAAGTCACGGAATTGAAAGCTGACTGTCTGAAATACACAGAGAATTTGCTGGAATGCTATGGGAGTTGGAGGAACAGGTTTGTAAAGCAACCAAGTAGCACAGGGATGCCAGACGAGAGGTCACACTGTGATGTAGTCCACAAGTCATGAGGCTATGAACATAAACCTCCCACCATCTCTCTCCTTTCCTAACACTCACTGAAGAGTTGAAGCTGAAGGAGTCTTCTTCCCTGGCTGTTTTATAGCAGGGAGGGGAAAGATACAGTTGCTTAAACTTCTGTAGACAGACTTCCATGCTATGAGAGATTTACTTAAAGGGAACCTGAAGTACCAATGGAAGGTTAGTCTGGATGTGGGGCAATTCCTTGCACGGCATGTATTTCCAACTTTCAAGGCAAAACTTATCTAAAGAAGAGAATATAACAGATTCTTACATCAAATCTTCTCTCTCTCCCTCTGGCAATGACCACATCCACCTAAAAGGAAAAGAAGTCTCTAGGCTACGATCTATGTCAAGTCTTTGCAGTTTTGGAGAAGGCACAGTTTCTGCCTTCTTACCAACTCACTCAAAGAGTGCATTCTGTCCACAGAGTTCTATCCTAAATTCTACAAGAATAAGTACATCTCAGTTTGTTATTTGCCAACTTAATAGTTTTAAAAACATTGGTTAAGCTCTCTGAACTTCTGTTTCTTTACCTATTTTTTAAAAGTGCAAATGTATTCATCCCACCTACCTTATGCCATTGTTTTACAAAACAACTGCGGCTGTGCATGAAGAAAACATTCATATACCTTAAGAAACTACATATGCACAAAAATATCTTAAGGTACCATTTAATTATTTATAATACTTAAAAACCTGACTCACAGTTATCCCGGAACCAACAGCTAGGACTATAATTCCTGTCTCTGTTTTGCAGATTGCCACATGAGGGTATTATCAGTTTACTAAAAAAAGGAGGGGTAGCTAGGAAGAGTCAGGAGAATGAGATACTCCTGGACACAAGTTTCCCGAGTCAGAAAACCCGGTGTTTGTATTAATGTCCTGCTGATATTAACTACTACTAATTCTGCAGACTGATGGTGTACCAGGAGCCTGACTATTCTAATCCTCATGCTACCCATATAGGTTTAATTTCCCTGGTGTGCAAATGGATCCTGATGCCTAGAGATAATTATATAACTTTGCTCCGGTCCATGCAGTTAGTGGATATCTTGCTCCCTTCAATATGCTACCCACTAAACACACCCTCCCCCACAAGCTACAGTGCTACACTGAAAAATGTGGTAACTGACAGCTGGAGTATGTTCTCTAAAAACCATGATAATATTATCATTCACTGAGCAGCATGTATGCTGATATCTTATAGGTATTATCTCCCTTAACTTTCACAATATATTCTGAGAAATCCGAGGCCCAAAAAAATTAAGGAAGTTGCATACCGTCTTGCAGATAGCAAGGTGCAATACCAAGATGCAAACTGGTCTGAGACTCCAAATGCCAATGATTTTAGTTGCTCACCATTATTTGTATCTGCAGAAAGCTTAAAGTTGAGACAAAATAAAGTCACCTTTGAGTTTAGTGTACTAAATATAGGACAGTTCCAATTCAGTACCCACACATCTCCCTTTCCCTCTCTCTCTCCCTTTCTCTCTCCCTTTCTCTCTCCCTTTCTCTCTCTCTCTCTCTCTCTCTCTCTCTCTCTCTCTCTCTGTAAACAGAATGCATAGTTTGGAAAGGAATGAGAACAAAGATTTCAGGTTTCCTGAATCCAGCAGATTCATATTCCCTGCAAATTTCCTGCATATGTTTTACCCATACAGTGGAAGGACTGAAGTTTTCAGGGACAGTTAACTTCATTGCAAAAATTCCATCACAATCTTGACACCATGGCACATGCTTGTAATTCTTTCTTTCACTGGGAGGCAAAAACGAGAGGATCTCAAGTTTGAGGCTGGCTTGGGCAGCTTAGTGAGAACTTGTCCTATGCAAAGAATGCAAACATTATGTACTGTGCAAATATATCCCCAAAAAAGGGAAGAGAATCAAGAGATAGATGGAGGGGGTAGGGAAGGAAGGAAAAGATAACAAAAAAAGGAATTAAGATGTGTTATGTACATGTACCAACTCCCCACAAGGAATGCAAACGTTATGTACTGCAAACATGTAAAAAGATTAAAAATAACAAATATTTTTTAAACGACAAAATAATAAAAAATAAAAAGGCTTAGGCATATAGCTCAGGGGTAGAGTGCCCCTGGATTCAACCCCCAGTATCACAAAATAAATTAAATTACATTTAACAATCCCTCCCAAAGGACAATCGATAGGGGCGCTCTCGCTGCTCTTGACCACTAGAGGGCGCTGGACCCCATAGATTTTGGCTACTCAAGTTGCAAGACTGAGGTATCTCAGGCCCCGGCCTTGACTGGCTGAATCAGAACGTTCATGGTACCTGGTGATTTGTGCACAAATAGAATTTGAGGAGCACTCTTCTAAACCACAGCTTCGAAGTCAAGAAGCAAATGGTCCTCTAATGTTCTTATTCTCTAAAGAGAATCGCATTCCTATATTAAAACCCTTCTCGTTTCAACCCTTCCAATTCCCTGGAGACAAATATGGCTCTCGGGAAAATTCTGTGACTTCTGGACCCACCAATAGGTGTCAGTATTTCTTTGGACACCACAATGGCCTCTGGAGTTTTCTGCCCCACCACTCTCCTAAAACCAATTGTGTTTGAAGAATGGGCAGTGGTTTCGTCCACATTTTCACTTACTGCAGAGCAATCTTACGAGGCAAAGATATTAGTGACCCCAAAGCAATCGATTTTTTTCCCCAGATAGAACGCATAGCCTTATCCTCAGCCCGAAGCAATCCTCTCTCTCTCTCTCTTCCCCTCTTTCCCTCTCCCTCCATCCCTCATCCTTCACTTTCTTTCTGGTTCTGTTTCTCTCTTCCCCTCAGTTTTTCTCCCTGCCTCATTTCCTCACATTCTCATCCTTCATCTCCACAGTCACATTTTTGTTTTTTAAATTGGAGAGACTAAAAAGATCATTTTTCTCCTCGAAGATATTTCTATGCAAAAGTAGGGGGAAAAAACATTTGCCTACACCAAAGCCAGCTTTTGTCAGCCCTCCTGCTGGTGAATCAAGCAGACCCCGCCCCCCAGGAAGTTAGCAATCCAGACCTGCTAAAAGCCAATCCAGAGAGAAGCACCCTTTGAAGAGGACTAATCCGAAGTCAGCAGGACCGATAGCCCTCTGTGAGGATCATCAGAGCTAGCCTTTGTAGCAGTGCTTTATTTATTTCTCAAATAATATTTCGTATGCAGACATTCTCTGAGCTTTGTTCCAGAGCTTTATTAAATGTGTAAGAAGGTTGTATAATGGAGCAGGTTAACCAAAGACTAGGCTCTTTAAACTGATGTGCATTTGATTTTAGATGCTGGTGTCTGATTTGTGTGGCTTTTTTTTTTTTTAATGTTCCTGCCTGCACTGGATGTGCTACTAACAATTAGAATCTTGCCAGCTGAGTGCTTTTTCTTGTTTGCTTTCCAGAATGATTCTGCTGTTTTTTTTAACCTTTGTTTTAGATTAACCACATAAAATCGTTTGACAGGTATCTGAAGAGACTCACTTCCCTGACAAGGGAGGTTATTAGTAGCTTCTCAGTGAGGAAAACAATCCTGAGAGGGATTAAATAAGAGAAATGCTCTTTGAGTCATTAGATGCTAGACAGCTTAAAATACCAGAAAAATACACTGTAGAACTTAATTGGCACTAGGTAATGACTTAATGGTTCTCTAGATTTCTAACATTCTGTGTGCAGCCTGAGCAGCCTGAGTAGCACACAGTTTTACTTTGCTTTGCAGAAGAGGATATAATCAGCTGTTGACTGGGAAACTCAGTACCAAGAAAATTAATTTAAAAAAAAAAGGCTTTAGTATTATTCACGATACCTTTCTTTTAATTTAGCAACTGTGTAGGTTCCTGGCGTTAGGGTTGAGATCTAAAGTCACCCAAAGTCTCGAGGGCTCGGGGTGGGACATTTGTAAGGTGATTTGCTTGTGGAAACAGACTGGCTCAGTCAGACAGGGACTGGCCGGAAGAGGCGGGGCTGGGGGCGTGGCCTAGAAGGGTTTCTCTCCCTCCCTGGCTTTTTCCTCTGCCTGCTCTGCTTCCTGGATACCATGACCTGAGGAACTCTGCTCTGCTGATCCTCAGAGCCAGGTGACTATGGGTTGAAACCTCTACAAACTGCACAGCAAAATAAAGCTCTCGTCTTTAAATTTGTGGATGTCAGGTATTTTGTTGCAGCGACGAGAACAGTGACCAACACACATGGTAAGGGTCGTAACGTTCAAGAAGTTTGGAAACTGAGTCGTTTAATGCTTCTCAGAATCTTATTGGCAAGCTAGGTTTTATTGTTTGTTGGTGGAGTTTGCTTGTTTTCTTTTTCATGTGTATTCTATAGTGGTTGACCACACACACTTTGGAACTGGATTTAAATCTCAGCTTCATAATTCACTGGCTTCTTGATTTTGTCAACATTCCTTAACTTGTATAAACCTCAGTTTTGTCTGTAAAATGGGAATTCTAGTCCTCAAATGAGCTGTCTGTAATAAAACTAAGAAACCAATTTTTCTACCCCCATCCTACCCCAGGGACTGGTTTTAGATATGAATAGAGAAGCTGATCTGCTCAAGATTTGATTTATTCAGTAATGACCTATTAAGTGCTTACTGTGATTTGTGGAGAGAAGATATGACAGTGAACCAGATCAAGAAAGCTTGTGAGTATGTGTAGTTTACATTCTCATGGGGGACCACAGAAAATCAAGTAAACGAACACATAAATATGCAATAAGAGATAATAATGATGTGTTAAAGAAAAAAAAGTCTTTTTGGAGGCAACTAAGGGTGGAATAAAAGAACAGATTAAAGAAGTCTAAGGAAGTTACTTTGGGGAAGTGGCATGAAAAGAAAATGGTAATTTCAAAAGTTTATATTGCATGTTTTCAGGTAGTTAGAAGGTAGATGAATGCATAACAGAGTTTGTTTCTCAAACATAGAGCCAAGGCCTAGACTGAAAAACAAGAGAATGAAAATGGGACAGAGACTGCTCTGTCCAATAATCTCATAGTTTTTCTTTATGGGGGAATCTTTGTAGAGTGTGCTTCATTTAAGGAAGAATTTAATAAGAATTTTTGTTTGGTCCCATTAGGTAACAGTGGAGGTTCAGAGCTACTTTTGAGAGAACAAAGCTGATTGACAGTCAAACTGTCATAGCTCGGGATGCCCCTTTGCATTCACTCAGAACCAGTGTTACCATTAGGCTACTCCCACCTTGACTGAGCGTATTGTGTGTACTAGGATGGGACCATTTGCCTGATACGAGGTAAGCATGGGCCACTTTTGCTTAGTCCTGCCTCGTTGGTTTGGCCAAGATGTTTCTTAGAGTAACAGTGTAGACAGAAGCTCTTCCTTTCAATTCGCTGGTCCTTGTCCAGATCCCTAAGTGCGGTATTGAAGCTGTCATATTGTCAGGTGTACTATCTCCACACTGGAACTTTGACCTAGGGAGTAGGAGCTATAATAGTAGTAAGACCAAGCAGAAGTCTTTGATTATTGTTTCCCTTATCCTTCGGTCAAGACAGTAAGTCACAAATAGTATGGCACCCCAGGGGGATGGCAAAGATAAATGCCACCTACCATTTAAACATGCACAGAATTCAGGGTTCGTAGGCTTTGTCACATCATTTCACTCACTCGTCTGAGCCTTGTGGAACCTGGAAACATCCAGGAAAATGAGTGTAGACTTGTGCAGTTACAACATATTTTTAAAACAGTCGAAGACTCAATACTTGAAGTTCAACTTTATGGCATTCTGGGAGGCTCAAATTTTATAAACCCAAGGTTTGTTTGCAAAGACTTATTTTTTAAAAATTCCATTCAACAAATTAGGTGGATGCAGAGTTAATTTAGAATAGGTTACCTTGTAGTTTTCTAGTCAATCTTTCTATCACAAAGTCTCAGGTTGTTTTGTTTTGTTTTGTTTTGTTTTAGTAGACATGATAAAATCTCATCAGTGTGGTATTTTCAAGAGAAATGTGCGGTCATGCCGAGAAGTATTACCCAATGGTTGTGAAAACCAGACTTAGGTCTGAGTTTATTGAATTCTTGAATAGAACAGACTGAAACCACACGCATATTCTACTTCCGCTTTGCTTTGTCAGTTTGAAGCAAAAGAATTCAAATGGTAACTCATGAGTTTGAAGGGTGACAACTCAGAACAGGCAGAGTGATTTGCTAAAGCTCATAGCAATTGGAACAAAAATTGCCCATTTCTGTCAAGCCCCAGAGGGAGAAACATTTTGAAGTGAATTTTGCCTGGAGCAGATTGCATTGTTTCATAGGCAGTTCATCCTATCTACCACCTGGGGACAGATTCAACATATCCATTCTTTTTTCACACAGTAAACCAATTTATGATTGATGAATCACAGAGGAGACAAGAGAATTTATCTGGAGGTGGTGAGGACAGTGTTCAGTTATCAAACTATACTCAAAATCCTGCATATAATCAATTATATAACTGTAGTTTATATAATCTACATTTTATTGAAATTGAAAGATGGATTGCAAAATAGTCACTGAATGGGAAGAGACCTTTAAGACTGTCCAACATAAAACTGGCTTCTTAGAATTACTTTAGACAAGACTAGGTATTTATATGAAATCAAGTTTGCTCATAATGAAAATTACATATGAAATTTGTGCATTGTCAAATTTTCAGAAAGTCATAAAGGGACATTAAAACCATCCAGTCATCATCTGTTTTCCTCAAGAAAGCACATGTTGTATGTTGCTTTAAATTTAGAATAAAAGTTGCCAGAAAAAGAACATTGGATTCACATTATAGAAAGCCACTGGAAAAGTCTTCGAGTATACAATGGTGGTATTTGTCATTTAAGAGCTCTTCATAAAATTACTTTTTAATGAATGCCTTTTAGAACAATGCCCCTTGAATCATAAATCAAATTGTCATGTACCTGGGTTTATTTAATGAACACTGTGTTACCTTATTATTTATATCCGTATTGATCCATACTCTTATATTTTATGACATGTAGGGCCATCCGGCAAGACTTGCTTTCTTATCTCGATAGGATAGTCTACTTATCTTGTCTCATCAAGGAGTGTTTTATCTCCTGTTGGACCTTTGCATTTCCATATCCATAGTTTATCTATAGATAGCTTTGAGCTTTCCAAATAAGCAATATGTCATTTGTAATCATAACTGTCTAGTAGTTCCTCTTTATTATGCCTTTTATTTATTTTTTCCTACCATATAGTTTTGGACGGAATAGGAATTGTGGGTGTTATTAGATTGTTGTTGCTGGGTCAAAATATTGACACACACAATTTAAAGAAAAAAAGGTGTTTTGGCTAAGGGTTTCAGAGGTTCACGGGTATAGCTGTTTCCGAGGCAGAAACATGATGAAAGGGTATGGCGGAAGAAAACAGCCCTTTCATGGCAGCTAGGAAGCAAAGAGTAAAGAGGAGAGCCAGAGGGAAGAGAAGGGGATGGGACAGGATACACTCTTCAAAGGATGTGCCTACATCTTTCAACTGGGGCTCACCTCCTAATTACACATTCAGCTATGAACCCATTAATGGATTAATCCATCAATGAGATTAAGCATCCCCATGATCTAATCACCTTCCAAGAGCCCCACCTCGGAAAAAGCCCCCACAAGAGGCTTTTAGAGTATAGGGACATTTTGGATTCAATCTGTAACAGTGGGTATATTTGTTGCTTTTGATAGTATAGGGAACTTTATTTTATAATTTTATAATTGTAAATATTTACTATTGATCTTTATAGGTACTCCCTGTCAAATTAAGAAAGATCTTATATTCCTAAAGATTTTTATAGTGATTAGCTGCTGAATTTGACAGAATATTTTTCTCTGTCAAGCTGATCATATTGTTTTCTCCTTTAACTTGTTAAAGGTTTAAATTGTTTGTTGATTTTGAATACTGAAACGATCTTGCATTTCTGAGCTATACCCTACATATATATTAATATATTTATAATGCGTACAGACTCAAAATATACCACTAATAGCTCCTGTTTCTGGGAGCGTAATTAACTGACAGTTCCTTCTGCCACCTCTCTGGATTCACCACCACATCTCGGTAAGAACACCTTCCCCTGAGCTGCTCTTAACCAGTGACAGCACACAGGGAAGATGGTGGGCCAGAAGACTACTGTGGGCCAGGAGGCAACTCTAATAGGTGACTAATTCAAGGATCTTGTATTTGCTTGGCTGGAACTTCCTCTATACTGCAGTTTCAGGCTACTTCTGCTCCTCCATCTCTTCTTCCTCTCCTTTCTCTGACAGACTGAAGGTTCACCCGTCTACTCCTTCTTCCCCTTTATCTGTCACAGTACATCACTAGAACATCCAGTCTTAACTTTTGCTTTTCAAAGAACTTTCACCAACACAAGCTGACTTCTGATACTACTTCTGTAGCATGAATAAAGTTGGCCTGCATTATTCATCTCCTATGGGGTCCTTGTATGGTGCTGGAATTCAGGTTATGCTAGTGTTTGTGTCCCTTACAAAATCCATGTGCAACACTCTTGGGAGGTATGGCCCTTAGAAAGTGATTCAGTCAAGAGCTTCACTCCTGTGAAAGGGATAAAGTGCCCTGTAAGAGGCCATGGTACAAGAGTTCATTCCTTGCACCTCTTCCATCCTTTCCACTGTCTGAGGGCACAGTGTCCCCTCCAGATGATGCAATGACCGGGGGCCATGTGGGAAGCAGAGACTGGCCTTTCATCAGACACTACCCTGCTGTGGCCTCCACCTTGGACTCACAGCATCTAGAACTGCAAGAAATCAATTTCTACTTTTTGTAAATTACTCCGTTTCAGATAGTCTTTTGTTATAGCAGCACAAATGAACCAAGACCGGTTTCTTCATATGATAAGTTAGAAAATGTTCCCTCATTTTATGATGATGGTTTGAAATTTGCAAACTACATATTTGGTAGAACTCAACTATGAAGGCATCTGTTCTTGTTTTCTTTTGTTTTACTTTCTCAAGAAATACTTAACTTACTGCCATCAACTCAATGGTAAGAGTATGTAGGTTATCTGTATTATTCTGCCACCACCTTGATCTTGTTCTTCTTGACATCCAGAACTGTCAGACAATAAATTTCTATAGCTCCCACTATGATTCCTGTGGTATTTTGTTATAGCAATATAATCAGAAGCATACAGAACTTTCATTAGCTGAAGTCTGGCAGGATGGAGAGATAGTCTTTTCATGGATAGAGAACGTGCTTTCCTTGCTTCCTTCATGAAGACCATGAGGATCTTTTAGATTCACAATTGTCTTAGTCTGGGTTTATCCTGAGTAACTGAGGAACAACAGAGACCTATTGAGGAACAACAGAAACTCTCCAGTTTTGGAGGCTGGGAAAACCATGACCATGACACCAGCCGGTACTCTGTGTGGTGGGATCCTGCTTTCTACATCATACATGGTGCCTTCTCGTTGTGTCCTGCTGCTAGAGGAGGGAAGTAAACGTCCTCAGGTTGCTTTAATTAAGGGATCTAATCCAATTGAGGAGAGCACTGTTCTCCTGACCTGATCACCTACCCAACACCCTCCACTTCTGAATGCCATCATTTTGGGAATTAGATTTCACTGCATGAATTTGGAAGAACACAAAATCATAGCTAAAGTGGAAACTGATGCCCCTCTTCTTTCCTTCCTCTCCCGTCACTACCCACCTTTACTCCCTTAATCTCATAGCCATAAGAAAGAGATTTTGTTTTCTTAGCATCTTTGTTAAAGGTCACTTTTTTCATCAGCAGCCTGTTCCATCTGTCACTACTGTGAGAAAACTTAGCAGGACTTTTATTCACATTATGTCCATGGGTTTCTCAGTCCTTTGGGTAACTTTTTTCAGATTTAGGCTTAATGTCATCTTTTCCTCCCCCCTCCTCTTTTTTAATCTCCTTTCATCTTGGATTAATGTTAAACATAAAAGAACCAAGCATTAATCTTTGCTTCACCCTGGGTGGTGGGAACGTAGTTTCTTTTTGTGAGTTTTTCAAAGAGGATGATAAGGAAAATGCTAACAATATAATTAAAGATAAAAATAAAAGAAGACTTAACGAGATTTGAATTCCTATGAGATGGGCTCCTGGGAGGCTTTTCATTAAGGTTTAATTTCTGACAGTCACAGATAAGGGAGACCAGCTCATTTTTATCCATTTCTGCAATGTAATTTTTAAAAGAGCTGTAAAAGATTTTGAAGGGTAGGGAATTCACTAGTCTCAATGTGTATGAGCAGAATTCCGTATTGTTCTGATGTGTCCACCCCCTCACTCCCAATAGATAAAGCTGTGACTCATTTTAATTTTTTTTAATACTAATGATTCATATGTGTGAAGAAAAGCAACATTGGGCTGAAGCATTCCTGTGATGACCTTCGTCTAAGCCAAAGATAATATAGAAATGGAAAAGAATGTGGAAGAGGTCGGATTAGGAGGCTGAGGGAGAACATTAGTGAAAATGAGTAAAGGACAGAAGCAAAAACCAAATAGAAACAATTCTTAAGGGACTACAGATGTAGCTGTTTCTACTCGTAATGTGACTACACCATTTAATGTGGCAGTTTTGGAATGTAAGGAACAAGGGGGCCAAGAATCTTCAAGGAATCCCAGAATGAATAGCCTGTCTTGTCATGTAACTTTAAGGATAGGATGGCCAGACGTAATACATTATCAAACTGATACACTTGTGAGTCAGAAAAAGCACTACTAATAATTGTGCTGATGCAAGAGGGATAAAATAAGACCATTCCAGGCAAGTCACCTTGGGCTCACATTAGTAGCGATCTTTTCTTCAGTCTGGCAGTGCCTGTAATCACAAAATAATGGAAATCCCAGCTAATATCACTGCCTACAGGTAGGACCTTGGATAAACTATCTTAACATTCCCCTCAGCAAATCCAGAAAGAGGTAAATGCAAACACACAAAAATTACAACAAATGCTTGCCACATTATTCTTGGAGGAGAGGGGATAGTAATAATATGGGAATTTGAGACTGAGAGCAGGCCAGGGATATACCCACAGGAGTTTAATTTTGGAACACACTATCAATCATTACAACTCTGTTTCCTCCAGGCAGAACTCCCCTTTTCTACTTATCCAAATTGTATCCATCCTGCTAAGGCCTGCACATAGCATGGCATGGCCTATAGGGGCTCTTTATGACTAGACTGCTTATTCTCATTGCTCCAGGCTTTGAGACCTTATTACACTTACAGTTATCATTTGGTTTGCCACAATTCACATGCAGAAATTTCATCTCTTCAGAAAAAAAGGTAGACATTTTCATTTTGTGTCTAAACACAAACATCATTAAAATTTATTATCTATTTACTGCAGAGGGACGACCTTGAATGACAGTGGGGCTGGCAGCACGGGACAGGTCAGAGGAACATAACCCCATGAAAAACAAGAAAAACATTAAGTATTATACACACACCAAAGCATATTAGTGTTATAAATTGGAACCCAGGAAACTTGTCCCATTCCTCTGCATTCTTTCTAGCAAGTCCTTTATCACAACCATTGCTGGATACTTCAAATTGCACAGTAGAATTTGTGCTACTCATATGCAGCATGAACGAGGTTTTCATTTCTTAATGTTAGGAAGTCTCTTCATTACTTTGTTAGAATTGAAATTGCACGTAGGCTTGGAACCAGCTGAACTCATTTTATAAGAACTGTCATCATTTTTGAGTAAGTTATTTGATTATATGCATACCCTTCTACTTATAGTGGGGCTGTGTTCCAGTAAACTCATCAATTAAAAGCACTATAAAATGCAAATGAACGTTATAAATCTACCTTACCAAACATATTTTACCAACACAGGACACTGTGGAATGTTGTTTCCCCTCATGATTGGATGATTGCTATGTGATACTGTACCACATACCTGTAGCCCAGAAGACCAAAACTTACAGTAGTTTCTCCTGAATGTGTGTAACTTTTGCATCATTATGAAGTAAAAAAAAAAA
>RJWT010009870.1:0-24733 GCA_004365215.1 Cuniculus paca | reverse complement strand
GGTCTGCCCACAACCTGGCGCTGCTGGCAGAAGTGGGTAGCAGTCTTGGCCCAGGGCGTAACCTGCCCGACTCCCAGAGGGCGCCTGGCCCATCACTCTCTCCCATGGTGGAGATGGAGTCCCAAGCACTCAGCACCAGCCAGTGCAGATCTCCGTGTCCACCACTCTCCTTCACCCCCGCGCCTCTCTGCAGAGACATCTGGGGTCAACCGTGGCTGCAACTGTGACTGCAACCGCATGTCTCCAGGCTCAGCAGCTCTTCTGGCAGGGTGAATCAGGCTCCAGGCTAAGGCACTGCCAGCCACCACATTTTCTTCATTTAAATTCTTTTTTAAATTTCTTTGTGGCCTTCAATCCATATTTTAGATTCTTCCTGGGTCCAGGGGACCCACTTCCTTCCTTCTTGTCCTCTCCATGATGTTGTATTCCAGCATCTGAACTATTTCTCTCAGAGAGACTGTTTACTCTGCTGCTTACTGTTCTGCCATCTTTGATCCTCTCTGGTTCCAGAATCTTATAATTTTAAATTTCATTCTTCTTTTTCTTAATATTCTAGCGTTGTTGGCAACAGCACTTTTTAGGGTAAAGAATGGTCCTAAGGTTTTCTGTTTGGATGTCAAAGTGATTATTTGCACTACCAATATATCAGAGGTAAACAGAGGTAGGAGTAGATTTGAATAAGTTAGTTTTGGACAAAGTGATACTGAGAGACCAATTCATTACCTGGGTGGAAGTACCATAGCAGGAATCTGGATACAAATGAGGTTTCAGATGGAGACAGTGACTTAGTTTTGAATAGTACACAGATGGTCTCTGACACCATGGCAGTGGATGCAGTTATCGAGAGAGGCATAACTGAATTTGCCCCAAGTTTTCCTTTTGGAATCAGTAATAAAACTTTAAAACTTCTCCCAAAAATATGTTTGCATAAAGAGATTTTTTTTTCTATTTTGAAATAAATATTAGTTTTTTATCAGAATTCATAAAATCAAACATCAAAAGTCAACTTCAAAATTAAAAGATCTACTGAAGTCAAAAGTAAATGTCAGTAAAATAAACTTTTAGACTTAGTAACCTTGTTCACTTATAGTTTTATATTCCAATGGCAGGATTTTTAGGTGCAGACATCCCTCATTTAATGATCAAATTCTGTTCTGACTAGATCATTAAATGAATTAGTCACTAAATAAGGAGTTGTATATAGTATGTACATTACAATACTCAGAACAAAGAGATGGTCAAAGGAAACTTCAACTTGATGACTTCTTTTATTTGCATAAGTCTTACTACCAGTACAGTAATGTATAACAGAACATACTACTAACATACTGTACAGTACAGTACAATCACCAAAAATTAAAGTACTGTATAAACAAGGTGTACTCAAAATAAGATATTGAGGCTTATAAAAAAAGTTCATAAGTCCAAGAAGTGGAGCATAAGTTCAAATGTCATGCATCAGTAGTAAGTACAATTGTTAAACAGATAGATCATTAAACAAGAAATGTTTGTGTTCACATTTCACAGTATATTTTTCTGTGTAAGTTTTCCATATTCTGAAATGGTAAAGTTGTACTTTCCTTAAACTAATAGTTTTTTCTAGTCAGTTTTTATCTTAACACACATGTACACACACAGACACATGCAAACTCAAATCCATGCTGAACTTAATTATTAAACTGCTGAGTAATAATTTGATTACCTTCTCAAAATAACAAAGAGAATTTCAGCAATGATCACTTTAATTACAGTTAGTTCAAAACAAATCTTTATTTTTCTAATTCATTAAAATGTTAATAAATGAAACATGTTAGTAATTTTTAAAATGTAACAGGTAAAATACCAGATTAGTGGTTCCAAAAACTTTACTACAGCATAACATGTAGTAATGTTAGTGGAAAGTTAATGTAGCCACCATAGAAGGTCACACAACCTGCCAGTAGCTCTGTATCCCTTGTCTCATCTAAATTCATCTAGGGTCCTGCTTTGTGGTTTTTCAGTTGCTACTCACTCATGTCAACATCTGTGTATCTTGAGACTGGCTGGTACTTCCCGGACAAAGAAAGTTCTTTGACATCCTTTTCAGAGACAGTAATAAGGAAAGTGAAGCATCTATGTATGGTACTAAACTTAGGTGGGTGCTGCTCTCAAGATCAAGCAAAGGGTGCTTCAACTTCCCTACATGAGATCTTACTGCCTTACCTACCCTGACATCCTTTCTATAATACCCCCTACCTCAAATAAGAATTTACATTACCTTCTCCTCAGATTCCACCAGACCTGTCTTGATGGAGGATAGGAAAGAATCAATTCTGTGAAATTCAAACTCAAAATTAGACTTCAGGAGGTAGTGACAGTTTCTCTATAATTCCCCCTTATGCCTTAGAAATTTACAACCATTAGGCAGTGAACACACTGGGCTTTATTTCTTGAAGGAGAAGATGTAATTGCAAAAAGTAAAGAAACAAAGGCTTTTCTTGGGCTCTGGATTTTACTGAAAGTTAAAGAATATGGGTGACTGAGGATTTAGGAAAAAAAATATGATGACTTAAAAGTAAGTTTTCTCTACCTTTAACCTTTCCAGATTGATCATATAAATATTTTAGTAATCAAGAGACAAGAGAAAACCAAAATAAACTGCAAAGAGAAGCACCAGAGATATTGGTAAATCCTAGGAAATATCAGTACACAGCTCCTCAGGGAGTCAACAGGCAATTGGCAAATAACAGACACATGTGTGTACTTTAAAAGACGGAGAATATATAATTTACTAACTAGATGAAGCTCTGAGAGAGATGACTGAACCAGTTTCCTGAGTACCCATGTTAACCAAAGCATGAGAATGATTACCATATACTCAAGATGACCTTCAAAGTAGGAAAAGTAGAGGCCAGAAAAAAACTGGTGAATGGGAATGAAGGATGACTCTGAAAACCTCATGATGGCTGCTAGTGGAAAGATGAAAGCATTATCTTGGCCCACCTTACCTATCACAATGGCTACCAAACCCAAATATATGTATATGGGTTATGCATCAGCCCAGAAAAATGAGATGGTTGGAAGGACGAGTAGAGGGAAAAAAAATCTGACAAGTGACAGAAACAAAGTTTCTACTTGCAAAGATTGCTCAAAATAGAAATTAAGGTCAGTTAGTGGAGACATAAAGATGTTATATTACTTGTATTACTGAGTTTATAGTCAGATACTTGTATTTTCTATATAAATTTTGTATTTTTTAACCTATTAAAAGAAGTATTAAATTATGGAGAATCATGGTTAGGATTTTTTTTTAATTTCATAAACTCAAGCATTGAATCTAATTCTGGAAGAAAATTATTGTCAACACTCCAGAAAGCAAGCTCAAGCTTGAAAAATTGTTTTAAAATGCGGTGTAAGAAAAGGCAATGGTAGAGCAGAGACTGGTTTCTTACCATGATTCTCATAAAAAGCTAATTTTATTTTGAAGTTTCAACATAGGGATCCATGTTGTGAATCTGATATCAATATTGGGACTTGCATTTGTTATTAAATGTAACTGTGCCAAGTAGCTGGCCATCTAAGCAACAGTGAATGAGACTGAGTGGTAACCTCATTAAATAAGTGGACATGATTTTATATTGGTCATGTAAACTTAATTCTATTGCTGTTTGTTTGTTTGTTTGTTTGTTTGTTTTGCAGTGCTGGGAACTGAACACAGGGCAAGGCTAGTGCTACACAAGTAAGTGCTCTAAAACTGAGGTGAATTCCCAGCCTTCTTACGTAAACACGAGAAGAAAAATAATGGACTCAGAAAACAAGGCAAACCTTAAGAAAGATTTCTAAAAGTATGACAGCTAACTACATTTGGAACACAAGAAATTGTACATTAGAGAAAAACTACATTATTCTCTCCTTCCTTTAGAACTCTCCCACTATGTTTTTGTGGTTTTCATCTCATCTCCTGTAGTGATTCTTACTCAAATTTTCATCTCTGCCTGCCCCTGACATTTTGTGTCTAAGGCCAGTGATTTTCTTGGCTCATCTAATTCCTGCCCTAGTCCTAACGGTCCACCCCACCCTTTTCCCACTCTACATACTATTCCTAGAAAATAATCACAGGCTTTTAATTACTCACATGTATCCTGATGTTTCAAAACTCTTCATCCATATATCTGAGCCTTAACTGAATTATAACTTTTGTAACTAAACAGGATGATCCACAGCTACAGAAGCCCAGAAGATGGAAGACTGAATTCATCAGTTCCCCTCAATTTACCCTAAAAATAAATAAATGCACACATAAAGGCAATGCCTAAGTCATAATTTTTTAACTCTTAAATATATTCATGCTTATCCTCTCTCCTACTTACCTACTTTCTCTGGTCTTCATTTGTCCTACAACTTTTTATAAAATTCCTAGAGATCTTTCCTCCATCGTTCTTACCAAAATCATCTTCCACACTGAAAGACATATTACTGATTCAACCAAGGGCAAATCTGAATGAGTCATATTGATAATTACAAATCTTATACTTTTCTTTCTTGGAAAGTGTATTGTTATAATTACTATTTTTTTATATTTCTGTCATCTTCAAACAAATATGAGAATGTCTTGGTAAAGTCTGCATCATACTTATCTGTATTCCAATGTAAGAGGTGACACAATGTCTGGCCTGTTGTTTTAATGTGGATACAAACTAGTGACTAGATGTGAAAACCACACAAGAAGAAAAAAAGAATCAACGTCCATGTGTTACCTAGTCATTTATCCACAAGGAAAAGAACAATGATTTATCTCCTTATTTAAAACATTCTACTTAAAATGCTCTCTTGCTAGATCACATGTGTTCAATCTCTAGCTCCCCCAATTAGTTGTGGAGCCTTGGACATATTTCTTATGCTTCCCTATACTACAGTTCCTTCATGTATGAGTGAAGATGAAGTATACTAAGTATCTTAAAAGTGATTCTGACATTTAAATGAGATGCCTCACAAAATGCATTTACAAATAGGGTGGAAGATTGCAAATGTTCAATGTTCATTATGTTTTATTCTTTCTTTTTTATTGTGAGCACCTAAGATGTGTCATGTCTTTAGAATAAATGTGCTAAAATTCTTAAAAATATGTCTAATAATTCACGGTATTTAACAGACTTTATTTTTTATTTTCATCCAGGACAAATTTTCTAATTTGTGATATTTTTCCGGTCTTCAAATCTTGCACACAGAAAATGAATGCAAAATATTTATGTAATTAGAACAGTTCAACATTTTCAAAAATGGCAAAAATAAACAGTAGTTATGAAACACCTGCATAAAAGATACTGGAAATAACTGCTTTGTGCTTCGTTAACCAATATAAACCTACTTGGCACTTTAAATCCCTTACTGAATTCAGAATTTCCAATTAATACTAGGATGGTATTAAACTACCAAGTGAAGTAACTTATTTTCTTTCTTTCTTTCTTTCTTTCTTTCTTTCTTTCTTTCTTTCTTTCTTTCTTTTTTGTAAGAGAAAAATATATTTATTGAGAGAAAGAAAGCTTCTGTCTGGGAGAGAGGCAGAAGGGGTCCCAAGTGGGTTGCCAAAGACTTTGTCTTTTCTAGGAACTTTTATAGAGCAAAACCATGAGGTGAGATCAGTCCAACAAGGGGAAAACATGGGAACTCTCAAGGCAGAGGGGCATGAGGTGGGGACAGAACTATGGTCAACCAGTAAGATTAATTGTTCAGGTAAAATTGACCAAATCAGGGACAAATGGGGATGCAAGTCACATAGCAAGTGGACATGTTTAAAGAGCAGTCTCTTCCTGTAGGGGTTTGGGGTGGTGAGTTCTGGCTTCCTTAGGGTGATCCATACCTATTTAGAATATCAGATGTTTATACTTAGGGTGTGGTTGCATTTGTTTTGCCTTTTGTCTTGAGATCTGGTCTGCAGTATCTGATCTGCACTGGCTCCTTCTAGAGCCCAGCCCTGTGTGACTGCCTATAGTAGTTAGAAATACTACAAGTGAAGTAATTCTTGAGCAAAAACTTATGCATTGCCCTTTTTAGAGTTTTTTCACAGGTCAGAAAGTTGCCTGTTTTCTAAGAAGCCTACAATTTATTTATTAAAACAAAATTGTATCTACTTTAAGAAATATTTTATACTACTGATTTTGTAGTTTGTATTCATCTCTTAGTAGCACTCAGTATAGTGCCTAAAACGTTGGTATTTCAAACACTAAAGAAAAGGAAAGACGGAAGGAAAGAAGATAAATAAGTACATAGTGAAAGGTTTCTGTCCTAATAGATTGCTGGACATTACAGCAGCGGTGTAGCCAGACCACCAGTCCCTCCCTCCCTGATTACAGGTTCCTCCTAATTACCAGAATTCCCACGTCACCGGTGCCCACCCCCAAGTGCCAGCCCCTCTCATTTGGAATACTTTAAAAGCCCAGTGGAGACTGCACCTCTTGGGGAAAATCGCCAAGCCACCTAGGCAGAACGTTTTTCCCTCCGCGTCCTCAACCCCTCCCCCAATAAATTCTTCCCTTGGATAAATCCTGCTTTTCCACTGTGCGGAGTACTCTAACTTCTGTTTCTCTGTGCCGCTCTTAAAATAACCTAACACATAGGACCACATAATGCCTCAAGAAAAGCTTTCTGGGACTTCAAAAAAACCTACCATAACTCTGATGATGGCATGCAAAGAATAATAAGACAATGATCATATGACTCAAATAAAAGCAGAACATTGTAAAGCTAAAGCAATTATTTAAAAATCAATCAAAATAAAAATGAAATTTTATATTTGGTGGTCAGGGAGCTGGCTGACAATGCAGCTCTCTTTTCAGAAATGAGATAATAATATTGGTCACAAATGTGACAACCATTATAATCTATATTTTTCCTTAACTTTAGTATATCTATTTTCTCATAAGCTTATTTGTCATTTCTAATGAAATGAACTGATATACTAGAGAGGACATACTACATCAAGATGATCAGAATTTAAAATCTGTCTACAACACTAAATAATTTTAAACAGCTTAAGAAAATCAATTAACATTTTTCAGCATAGCCATTATTATAAGTAAAACAATGAAACATTTCTGAGTTATCCATATGCCACAGGGTAAAAATTAAATGCAATATACAGTGGTACTCTGGGAACTGTAATGCACTATACAGTAATAAAATATGTAATCCTTCTATCTTGTATGTAAAGAATATAAAAAAGAGTCACACCCTTGTATTCATTAATAAACCAATAGTAAAAAAAGTAGGTAGAGTATAATAGTAATAAGTGCTATGAAAAAAATGAAGCAGGGAAGACTAAGAAAAACAAAGTTTAAAAAAGGCAGATTAGAGTTTAAGTGTAATGATCAGAAAAGGTCTTGCTGACATGACAACTATACAAAGTAAATTGTACATAATGTGAGTACACTGAGCAAAGACTAAAGATTATAAGAGCTGAAATTTTTAAGGTGTTTCTATGCTATAATATTAAAATAGACTCCACTGGAAATGAACATAAACTTGGAAATCCATTCCAAGGTTATTATAGTAACCTAAGTGAAAAATGGCAAAGATAGTTCGGAAAATTTGGCATTGGTGCAGGTGGTAAGAGGAACTTAGATTCTGAATATGTGTGAAGGCATAGGCAAAAGGATTTTCAAATTAGTTATGGAAGGTGAGAGAAGTAAAGAAATCAAATACTAGTATTTTGTTCTAAATGAAAGGATGAATGGAGAAGACAACAGGGAATAGCTTTTAAAGGCAAGATCATAACTTGAATTTTTCAGCATGCTATATTTGAGATGCTACTGGACATTAAAGAAGAGGTATTCGGTAAGCATTTGGTTGTAGAATCAGAGACAGGAATGCAGGTTACAGACAGAAATTCAGTACACGACTGTCTGAAGATGGTATATACAGTAAGTTTATCAACACAGTGAATACTTTAAAAGAAAAGAAGAAGAATGAAAAAAAGAAAGGGCAGAAGGTGGAAACAAGGAAAAAGAAGAAAGAAAAGAAGAGAGGATGGGTGGAGAGGAGGTATCTATAGATACCTAAGCCACTGTAATATTCAAAGATAAGGAATAATCAACAAAGAAGTCCAGAAAGAGCAAGAAGGAGATGCTAATGAGTAAGAAGAAAACCAGGCAGGTTAATGCCCTGGAAGCCAAGTGAAGGAAGTCTTTCTGGATGAAGACAATGACTGGCTGAAACAAGTGCTGACAGTGAGGGCCTAAACAGTGATTTTAGCAATTTGAAGATTTTTTCCCTAGAAGCAAAAATCAATTTATTTAGTTGTGCATACTTACTGTGTGCGTGCACTTCAAAACCCAAGAGAAGGGGTGAAGCGAGTTAAGAAGGAGGGGCATGCTAAGCACACACAGGCAGTCAATGGTGAGGTCCTCTCCTGGCCAGACCCACGAAAGACGGTTCAGGAGCACAACTACTCATAGCAGCAGTTCCTACCTCGAGTCAAAACAGAAGCCTGCTTTTAAGATATTTTCTGGGTGCTTAGTTTCAGAGTTTTTAGGTTTGCTTTGCTGTGGGTTTCTTAGTGTTTCACCGTGTTTCATAACCTGTAGATTTATATCACTTGTCAAATTGAGTGGCTTTCACCCAGTATTTATTTGGTGACTATTTTTTTTTCATCTTTGTTGTCCTCTTTATAGCACGGTGGTGGTGAATCTAAAAGTCTGTCTACTAAAATGAAAGGCTGGGGCGTAGGCCAGCTCTGTTACTCACTGGGACCACTAGCTAGTAGGTATGAAAGTTCTGGCTCACTACCTAGCTTTCTGACACCACTGGGGTGAGGATATTGGGGTATTTCATTAGCTCATTACAGGATGGACTGTAGCTCCCCACTGGCTTTTCTAGAGTCTTTGAGGAAAGGATTAAGTTTGTTTGTTTTTGTAGTATTTGACGGAATAGAACAGTTGCTGGCTAAAGGTTTTCTGACTTACTGGGCTACTCCTTTCTTGGCTTTTTGACTAAAGAGATTAGGCTTTGTTGGGGTTACTGTGTGAGTGGGTCTATGGCTTTTTGTTTGTTTGGTTTGGTTTCCAACTTATTCTATATGCTAAATCTGAAGATAAGTGGAAAAAAAATAAACCTCTAAGGACTGTGTCATCTTCAAGTCTTGTATCCCTAGCTTATATGCCTTCTCTCCATTGTTTCATTCTTCCTATGTTTGTATTATACACAAAGATTATTAATTTAGTTGAATGATTACAAAACAGAAGCATAAAATTAAAAAGTAAACCATATTTTGTGGTAGTGTTCAATTTTTTATTAAAGCACAAAAGATAAAAAGGAAAAAGAAACATTGAACTATGCTTCCTAAGGATAATTTTGAAGCTAAGCTTCATATTTTCCATTTGATAATGAACCTCACTGTGAATCCACGTGTGGTACACCTCACTTGAGTTTTCAAACTGATATATGTACATTTTTTGATACAGATTTAAAGTTTTAATTTTATTTTTCTACTAACACATGCTCATTATAGAAAACCTGAAATGTATGTAAGCACCAAGAAAACATAACTATTAATATTTTAGTATGCTTTATTACTTGTAGGTAAGTATAAAAATATACATATAATCACTATTAAATACAGTAATGTTTCATCACTTTTCTTACAAGATGAGTTGCGAATCTTCATCCAGATTATTAACTATATGTTACAGTTTGTGTTGGGGTGGCTCCCCAAAGCCTGATGCAGTCATGGAGGCAACTGAATCTAGTGTTTGTGATTGGTTCATTGTCTAGCACTAGGATTGGCAGTGTGACTGCTGCACCCATCCAAGGGTGGGTAGTGGCATATAATGTAAGGGAGGGAAGGAGGTCTGCTTTTCCCCTTTTGCCCTTTTCCTCTTGTTGCTTGTGGCCACCATGATGGTTGCCCCTCAGCCACACCACCTTGCTTTGGAACCAGCAAAGTATGGAGTGAATCCTCAAAAAATCATAAGCTAAATAAACCTTTCCTTCCTTCATTTTAGGCATCAGGTATTGTCTCAGCAATGAGAGAAAAGTAATCAAGGCACTATGTAAAAATAATTTACCATTAAATAGATTTGCTTCAATTTATTTAAATATAAGCCAATAGTTGGAATTCTGTAATTTTCCCCTAGTTTTTTCTCAACTGAGTAATAATGCCTAGCATAATCCTCTTTCTACTTAATTAATCTTTATCTATATTCGTAATTCTTTCCTTAGGATATACTACTAGAAAATGAATTAGTGAATATTGATAATTCAAAGGCTTTCATATAGACTGAACTATATCTCTCCAAAATTCATATGTTAAAATCCCTACCCTCAGTATCTAAAAATGTGAATATATTTAGAGACAGTCTTTAAAGAGGTAATTAAATTAAGGTCCTAATCTTATATAACTGGCATCCTTATAAGAAAAGGACATTTGGAAGCAGGCACACACAGAGGGCATGTAAAAACACAGGGAGAAGCTGCCATCTAAAAGCCTGAGAAGAAATCACCTCTGCCAACATCTTGATCTCAGTCTCTCAGCCTCCAGAACTGTGAAAAACAAACTTTCATTGTTTAAATCACCCATTCAGTAATATTTTGTTATAGCAATCCTAACAAACTAACATAGTACCAATGAATATTCTCAAAGATATTATCAAATGAATTTTCTAGAAATTTGTGCTAATATGTATTTGATGGAGATAAACTGTCTCATTGCATTTTTGTAAATTATATTTTTAAAAGATAAAACAAATTTTATTTATAGGCTCACACTAAGGAATGAAAATCATGATTTCCATACAAAAATGATAGTATCAATAGCAATCATACCAAAGAAATCCTTTTTTTCTAAATATAAACCTGACCATAAATCAGCTTGACCACCTATAAAGGAGAGGCCTCGGGGAAGCTATTTCATTTCTATGAATCATAGGCCTCACACCTTTTAAATGAGGGATTTAGACCTGACAGTCTTTGAGAGATAAGTCTGAAAGTTACATGGTTCTATTCTCAATGTCCTTCAATTGTTCCTGTTCTTTATACAGATTAAGCCCGTCAGTGGATTTAAGTTTGACCACACTGTCGTCATTCCAAAGATGTACAGTGAAAAAAACATGGCAGCAAAGGTTACAGAAGTGAAGCAAGGAAGTCTGATTTCAAAATCCAAGTTATCCTTAAGCAGCTGTGGGATCTTCTCATGCCATATTGTTTCTCTGTGTTTCTATTGCTTTATGGCATTCAGAACACTTTGCTGGGTGGCCAGTGATACAATTTTCTGTTTAATTAGGTAAACACCCACATACATGTGAACACATATCTTCTCTTTCTACCTGTGTAATGTACAGAGCATGAAAAAAGTCCAAATCATACATATAATAAGATAGAATATACAAAATACTAAAAGAACTAATGTCAAATATATTCATGCTATTAATGGTCTAATTATTTTTGGAAAAATCAATTTGGGGAAAATCCAGTAAAAAATAAAATTTAAAGATTTATATATCCACTTGAGACTGCGTTTAAAATATTGGCTTCAAGGTTTTACTTGAGGTCATATATCCTCTCAAAAGGCATATGTGCTCTAAGGAAGGGTTTGGGCAGGTGATTAGAACATGGGGGCAGGGGATAACCTCATTAGTGGATTAACCTATAATGAGTTCATAGCTGCTAGGATGTGTCACTGCAGGCATAACCTGAGAGGATATATCTTGTGCTGGCCCCTTCTCTCTCAGTTTCTTGGCAGTCATGAATTAAGCAATCTTCTGCCATGTTCTTCCACCATGATGTTATTCTTCCTTTCCACAGGTTAAAGCAATGGAGCCCACTAACCATGAACTGAAACCTTTGAAACTGTGAGCAAAAACTATTTTCTTCTGAAAGTTGACTTATGTCAGGCATTTCATCATGATGATGAAAAGCTAACATACCCATGTATAGTCTTCCAGTCTCAGCTCTGTGATCACTTTATAGGTCCAGGTAAGTAAACACCTAGCAATAAGAAATCTCAGAGAAATTCTGTTTTGCTCCTAAAATTCACCTAGGAATATGAGATGGTTTGTATTGACTATCTAGCATTCAAATGTTGCACAAGAGCACATTTTCAAACAGTTTATAGAGAACAGTATAACTACAATCTTCTTCAGTTAGATGATATCTATAATATGGGAACACTGTAATGTTCTGTTACTATAAGAAAACAATTTATGGAACATTCTAAAGATTTTAGGAAAAAATTAGTATTAAACCAAACTTAGAATTTTTAAGTATTTCATATTTTTAAAGAACAAAAATTAAACATACTTTTGAGATTATTCAATATAAAACATTAAAAATATGAAAAAAATCATAGTTGTACTTTACTCATACTTAGAAGTATTTCTAATATGGAAAATTTTGTTTTACAATGCCTGGAATAAGATAATTTTTCAACAGGAAATTGTATATCAGTAGTACTTACAAAGCAGTTCTTATCGGGGTTTCTTTTCCAATGTTTCTTGTCTAATTTCTTGGCCAAAGTGGAACACAGAGTTGCATGAGTTTGTGTTCGAGGATTCAAAGCCAGGATGTTCTAAAGACAGTATAGACAATGTGTAAGCATATGTAAACATGTTAACATTTAAAAAGTCAAAAGGCAATGATGGTGAACCTTCTAGAGCTTTCAATAACAACAGCCAGTAGCTGTGTGCATGGCATAGGTTTTCCACCATTGCTCTAAAGAAAGGAATTCACAGGAAAGAAAAATTGGAGAGGGTATTATATATGATCTAAAAAATTAGAAAATGATCTAAAATTAGCTAGGTAGTGTTTAATAAAACTAAGTGACATATCCTGTGCTTGGCTGAAAAAAGAAAGAAAGAGAAAAAGATAGCTACATGGGAAAATCCTAATACTACAACAACAAAAATCACAGGGAATACATAAGACATACCAATTTTCCTTTAGGGAAAAACCAAATAAATAAGAAAAAACACTAATGGTATGACTAATGGTAAAAGCTCAAAATAAGACAAGGTTCCTCAAGTAATTACTTTACCTTACTTTAACATACTTATCCTGGATAAAATGTGAAGTAATTACCATTATATTTTCTAATAATTTGTCAAAAGCAACCTTGGCAAAAAATAAACATTCAGGAAAAATAGACAAGACAATCAATAGGAACAATTATATTTTCATCAGAGAGAAGAAACCATGGTAACAAATGTTTCAGTTTGATCTGATTGGCATTTTTTTACAAAAACTTTCTTTTTTTTTTGCAGCTTCAGGAATTGAACTCACGATCTTGCGCTTGCCAGGCAGGTGCTTAGGACCCTGAGCTAGATCACCGGCCTTTCCAAAAAGTTTCAACATTTTCACATGTCCAAAAGCAATATAAAACACCTGAAGAAAAATCTTGGAGAAAAGACTCAGAGGAGACAGATTTTCAATAGTTGAGAGTTTTCACAAAGAAAAGAAATTTTGTTTCTTTTCAGTTAGTGTAGAGTGTACAATCAACACTGTGGAAAGTAAAGGAAAGAAATTTAGATTAAGATATAAATAAAAATGTGTCAGCTAAGATTGTACTAGAAATCATTCTAGGCAATGTTATTTAGTCATGTAAACCAAAATGCATCTCAAAAGTTCTCTTCCAGGCAATTTCCCCTGACTAATTTAGAACTGTCTTTTTGTCTTAGATCATTCAAATCTTTGTCAGCCCAAAGCAACCTAAATGGTAACTGCTACTTTATGAGATTTTTTCCTAACTGTGAAGGTTCTGAGTTGAAGAATTAGAGAACTCTATTTTTAATCTTTGAGTCTCTTATAAACAATACTAAGTAGGTATAATATGCTAAAGGCAGGGAAATAAGTGATTCAAAATTGTGAATTGGTTTTTCATATCTATTAGTCATAAAACTTGAAGTAAACCACTTAATTATTTTTGATTTTTGGTTTCTCAAGTGGGGCAGCATCTTGACCAGAATTCTATAGTAAAATCTAAATTAAATATATTTTTACAACACATTTCCTAAACTACAAACACTGTAAAAAGTAGAGTACAAATGGAATCCAGAGGCTGTGTATGACAGTATTTCTGTATGTTTTATTCATGTAGAAGCTGGGAAGAATTTGATAGGGGTCCTGAGAATGAAATTTTTATTAGATTTGGCGACTCCAAGACCATCTTCAAAATTTAGATTTTATGATACTTTAAAAGTTTATATATCATGATTATCTTTTCCCCATATGAAAATGAACCCGATTGGATCCCCAAAGCTATGAAAATTAGAAAAATAATGAATAGATAAAAGAAATTACTGTACTACTAGACATTTACTAAAAAATGTTTTCCCCTTCAGCTATTATAATTCAACAATAAACATATCTAAAGTAATAATTTGCTAAATGATCTTAGACAATTTTATAAGAATACTCATTACATTAAAATATGAAGAATTTAAAAATCACAAACTAAAGTGACTATAATGAATTTTATAGTTAGTGTTCTTACATAAGATTAAAATCAGAAAAGAGGTACTTCAATTCATTCTGAATTTAATTCACAATACCCTCCAAGATTTTAGAGTTTAAAAGTGTTTTTCACATGCATTATATAATTTAAATACAGCTACTCTTATTTCCATATTTTGGAAGAGCAAATAGGTTGAAGGTGGATAAGTATCCTAAAATCTCAGAGTTAATATGCAGAAGAGATCGACTACAACTCAGTTTTTCCAAGTATGGAATTAAGATTCAAATTCATCCAAAGATAAAATCTTTTTTAAATGTGAGTTTCTGAGGCATAAGGAAGAAAAATGTTTTAAACCACATCTATGAATAATATTAACCAGCACCTGAAAAACTCAATAAAAAGTTAATGTCAGACTCTGTCTCAACCAAGCCTTTAAAACATAAACACAAGATTGCTTCCATGTGGTTTGACAACATCTGCAGAAACAAACATGCATCTCCTAACAAAACAAAAATAATTGATAAAAATAAGTGAATATAACCCGTAAGTTCTCTGGAAATTGTCTTAAAGGCAAACTTGCACAGGTAGGCACATTAATTGAAAAAAATCTACTAAAACAATGGAAGAATACTGAGACTCTATGGCATCTGAAATATTCACCTCTGCCTCCTGCCTCCTCCCAACTCAGTGTCAAGAGTCATTCCTGACAGGTTAAGTGTAACAAGGATCACTGCTCCCTCTGGCCCCAACCTACGTTTAAAGTCTGTGATGTGCCCTTGGGAAGGGCAGGCCACCACCATTTCTCCTGCCTGTTCGCCACCACTAAGCAAAGACCCAGCTCCAGGAAAGTGCAGCTGAGAGATCAAGAGCTCCCCTGCTCCAGTCATCCCCCAGTCACAGTTAAGAAGTTCTACATCAAGAACAGCAAACCAGTAACTCTTCTCACCCTGCCCATGGTGGGGGGGGCAGTCTATGACTGTGTTTCAGATCATTTTTGCAGAAGAAAAGGCAGACATATAAAGAGATGATTCTCCCCAAAGGAACTGACTTCATTTTAACTCAGATGAGGGGGAAGTTCAAGTCTAGAGTCCTCTCAAAAACAATTAAAAATTTGATGGTAAACAACTAAGAGGAGGCTAGTAGCTTCACAAGAGCAATAAACTAAATCATGAAGGCAGATAGTTCACCTGGAAGAACCAGGAAAAAGCTAAGATAAACCCTCCTGGTATCACAAAAACCTTAAGGACTCACCTTAAAAACTATCTCTGCAAAGGGATATAAATTTAACAGAATCACATTGTAGAACAATTTACAGCCCAGGGTACTATGAAAAATGATAGAGCAATCCAGGATAATTCAGAGGAACTAAAACCTGGGTGTGATACCAACATAGGAAGACAATTTAATGAGCAATCTGGAGATAGGACAAGGAGAGCTCTACTAAAACCATTATCACAGAATGTCTGTGCACATGTCCAAAGCTACACTTTCTAATGGTATCAGATGTCCACGCACTAAGAGAAATAGAGTTCAGTAAAACAATCCATCCAGTCACTAATAAATATTCAAAAAAGTCACGCCATTCCACAATTGATATAATAAATTATGTTACATTCTAAAGTTTTCAATAAAATCACGAGCCACATGCTATACCTTAGATACAGTTTGTGTGTGTTCCCCCAAGTTTTCATATGTTAGAAGTTGGGCCCCAGTATGGTAAAGTCAAGGGATGGTGGGACCTTTAAGAAGAGAAACCTAGTGAGAAGTTGCAAGCCTAGCCCCTCCAACATGTTATGATTTCCTGTTTCCCTCGCAAGTACTCCCACTGATGACCTCTGTGGTGATGTGTGTGATATAGACAAACCAACCCTCTTCAGAGCTGAGGTCTTGTGGCATGGACTCTGAAACTCCCAAACTGTGAGCTAAATAAACTTTTCTTCTTTATAAAATAGTACCTTGTATCATTTCATTATATGCAGTTACAGAAAACAGACTAATACATCATACAATGCAACAGAACTGATACATACTGACAGGTGTTTCCCACGTGCGGGTTAACATGGCGCTGGACAGTACCTCCCCGCTTTCTTCTGGAGAACCCAAAAGTCAAACCTCCCGCTTTTTGCGCACGTGCAAATACTCCTCCAATCAGCCGTCAATACATCATTCAGCCTACCCCTTTAACTCCACCCCTGTCAAATTCCAAATAAAGCCTACTGTTTTTTACTGAAGCTTCCAGAGGGTGTTTCCATCTCTTTGGCAGCCCTCCCCACCCCGTTCCCTCAATAAGGGCCTTTTTCTTTCATTCTGTTTTCGCTCTTTTCTCTCTCACACCACGGAAAACCAAACACATACAGATACAAAAAGTAGGCAAGAGAAACTAACTTTGAGAGGACCCTAAAAAAGTAGGCAAGAAAAACTAACTTGGAGAAGATACTGGGAGAGTATCAAATTTACCCATATAATAGCCATTTTATGGAAGATATGATTATAATGTCTTCTAAATAAAGCACATATATACAGGGATAGAAATTATAGAAAGAACAAGCTAAAATTGATAAATATAATATCTGAAGTAAAAAAACATCATCAGGGTGTAATAGTATTTAAACTGTAAGAAAGAAACAAACTGCAAATTTTAATTAAAAGAGAAACACTTTGAATAGCAAGAAAAAATAATTTTTAAAAATTACCAGAGCCTCAAAGATACATGATAAATCATTAGTAAACAAAAATACTACATAGTACTGTGACTAACAGAAGAAAATGAGAGATAAAAATGAGAAAGCCATCATGACTGAAAATGTCTCTACTTTTTTTGATGCAGAATAAACCATTACACTGCATACCCAAGAAGCTCGACAAGGGCAAAGTAGGATAAATGCAAAGAAACTATGCACAAAACATTAGTAAAATGCCAAAAGCCAGTAGAGAGGAAATTTTGAAAGCATCAAATAAAATGACTTATAATGTTCAAAGAAAGTCTAATATGTTTAACAGTTGATTCTTCATCAAGAATAATGGAGAGTAATGAGATGATTGATATAAATTACTGAAAGAAACATGTCATTAACCCTGAACCCAATACTTAACAATATTGTCTTTCAAAAATGAAGGCAAAATATAGACATCCCAGAAACATAAAAGAAGGGAGAAAATTTTACCTCCAGGTAGTCTTCAGAAAGAACGTTAATGACTATAGATAATAATTCAAACTGACATTAAAAAATGGTCATTAGTAAATATGAAATATAGTAAATATGAAATAACAAAAGAGTGAAAAATATGTACTATCAAATTGAATAAAAGACAAGCTCAAACTATGCACTGACAAGAGACACGCTTAGATTTAATGATACAAGCAAGATAAAAGTAAAAGGACTGAAAAAGGTATATTACATAAATAGCAACCTTATGAAAGTTGAAGTACTCAGACTAATAACAGAGCAGACTTTACAGGGCAAAAAAGTATTTTAGTAGATATAAAAAGGGGTATTTTATAATGACAAAGGTTCAGCTATCAGGATGCTCTGCCAACTCTAAACAAATAATGTGCCTAACAACAGGGCAAAATACATGAAGAAAAAATTGACACAACTAAAGAGAAAACAGACATGTATGCAATAATAGCTTAAGACTTCAATACTCTAAACAATAGGCAGAAAACAGAGCAGAACAATAAGAAGGAAATAAGGAATTTGAACAACAGGATAAATCATAAAGACCTAATAGGCATCTACTGAACATTCCATGGCAAATAAGTAGAGTACATTTTCTCCTCAAGTATGTATAAAAGTTTCTAGGACAGATCATAGGCTAGTGAAAAAACAAACGACAAGCAACCGAAAATCATGCACACCAGTTCTCCAATCACAAGTAATGTAATTAGATATAGTAACAGAATTTGAGGAATGCATAACACAGGTGAACATTGCAGTCCAGATAATTAAAAGATGACAGAAAATGGTACATAGTGTCAGATTCCACTTATAAGAAATGTCCACAATAGGCAATTGTAGAGACAGAAAGTACATTAGTGGTTGCCTAGGGCTGGGAAGCTGAGGGAAAATAAAAGAGCAATTGCTAAAGGGTATGTGGTGTCTTTTCAGAGTGATGAAACTTGCAGTGGTATTGGTGACACACGTGGATGAACACATCTAAATAGCCTTTAAATTCTGTACTTTATAAGAATGAGTTGTTTGATAGAAAAATTATACTTCCATGAAGCTATTGCCAAAAAAGATCACCCAATACAATATTCAGTAGATTTAGCTGTATATGGTACTAATTTTAATAAATGTCACTAGGTCTTACTTTTTACCTCAATGTAAATGTGACAAGACTATATTCAGTAATGCCTACATATGACAATCTGCACTCCATCACTTTAGAATCTGTCTTCTGAAAAAATATGTAGTATTATAAAGCTATAAATTTAAATAGTTATTCTCACAAGGATATAATGCCAAAGTAAGTCACAACAAAAGTGAACACTAGAAAATTCAAGTGATCTCATTTTATAAGGAAAATCAAAGACACCATCTTATTATAAAAAAAATTTTGTTGCTTGAACCGTTGCTAATCTCATACAAAAATTCAAATTAATAAATACAATGATAACTTCTTAAAAGGTATACTGTCCAATATTCAAAGCAAACAAATTTGTTAACATGTAAGAAACATGGTACCATTTTACTGTTTACTTCCACAATCCATACTGTGATAAATGATTATGTTTATCTGTGTTGGCACAGTAATGTAACTTTTAAGAATAAACATTCCAAATGTAATTTATTGGCTGCTTATCATAGTAGCTTTTCTTTCACATAGCATAAGTAGAAAGCATAACATAACATGAAATATTGGGTTAACCTTTTGCAAAAAGGCAGTGAGTAGAATTCAATGGATCTTGGATAAAAATAAATTGGATTGTGGAGAATGGTTACAAGAATTTGACTTAACATCCCAAATGAAAAGTGATATAAAATAAAAATATAGGACATGAGTGGTTGAGAGCTGTTGAAAACAATTTTCCAAAGCAAGACTTTCTAAAAGTAACAGTCTATATCATCAATAACTGAACAGCTGGCAGAATAATACAAGGTTTTGAAATTACACTCTTCCTAAGAAATTACCAAATCCAAATCCTAACAGGGTCATAAGGTTCCTTCTCTGGATAAATTGAGCACATTCAGAGGCCCATTAACCCTTTCAGTTACAGGGTTACCACTTCTAGAGGGAGATTTTTCTCTCATCGAAGAATTTGGCATTTGGGAATCCCAATCATTTCAGTACCCCAAAGAAATATACTGGTGATTCAAGAGGCATTAAAAAAAGTTGAGAAAGATCTAACTTCACTAATTTTATTTAGTTTAAGAAGTGATACAACATGATTAAGAGCCAACTATTCATGAAATCAAGTGAGTTATGTGTTGTCACTGCTTTGTTAACACTTCTGGGAAGCAGCTGGAGTGCTGTAAAATATACATTAGACTTCTGCTGCTGGAGACAGTTTTTCTGTATTACCAGAGAGAGTACAAAACTGGGTCCATGTTGACTACAATCACAGGTCCTCACTTCATATGACTTCTAACTCCTACATCTAATGTATTAAAGTTTCAGTATTATTTGAGAACTTGAAATGCAATTCTAGGAAGACACTTGACCAACATGTCCTCTTTCCAAAAACGCATGTATGTTTTTATATAACAGCATTAAGCAAATTTAATGCATCACTGAGCTTCCTTCAGCTTTGGCAGTTTAAATTATAAATGCTTCCGATGCAATGCTGGTTACTAATATAATTCAAAGCTATTAAAATATAACATATCTACTGATAGTTCAGGCTGGAAAGCTTAAATTAATTAAATTCCTTCTTACTCATATTGTGCTTAAATTTTGTCTTCGATGGCATATCTTGGGTTTTCTATAATTATCTCCAACTTTTCCTAGATGAGATTTTAAAAGATAACAAAAAACATGTTTTTCTCATTCTTTTCATAATGAGAAGTACATTGACTTTCACATAATATCGATAATATTGTATTGTCCTCAATGTTTTTCAACATTGAACTGTCCCCAATTTTTTCTCAATAAATATTTTCAACCAACAGGAAAACAGAAATACCTACCCATTAATGCTTTTGAACAGTATTGTTGCTTTCTCTATACACCAATTCAGCAGATGTTGTTCAATGTCGAACTGAAATTTCAGTTCTTACTTAACATTCTCCTCCTCATAAGCATCAATCCCAGCCAATTATCCCTCTCTTTCCTACCTCTACTGTTCCCCTCAGCACAGAGTGAGTTTAAAGAAATCTGTAAGGTACTCTTGAATCTCACACCTAAGCTCAGAACTGATATAGCCAGTGCCCTGCTCAGTTGGGAACAGAAGAAAGGAGACGGCTGTGTTATTGGACACTCCAAGTTCCTACTAGGATATATAAAGAGTTTTGTAGACTAAAAACTTTAGAAAACCATAGCAATTAGTCCTGGTCAAGAATGCACATTTTCATAATCATTATTTTAAATGTAATTCCAATTTATCTCCAGGCACAGGCTTTTTTCCCCCTTAGGTTGAACAGCTTTTCCAATAATGGTAGAAAATTGAAATAATCTTCCTTTTTTAAAAAATTTCCCTTTATGCACAATGAATGAATCATTTCAGTTAATAAATTATTGGTGAAGGAAGGAAATTAACTCTTAACTGTTCTAAATCTTAACCTCTCATATTATTATGTATTCACTAAACAATACGGTGTAAGGTTAAATCTGGGCTTATATTTATTTCTGTTGGTTATTTAAACTTGCAATTTTTGTAAGTGCCTGTCTGGCAAGTGCAAAGTCCTGAGTTTGAATCCCAATACCAATAAAATAAAATAAAATAAAGTAAACTTGCAATTTTATATCACAGCAAAATGGTGATCAGTAAGAGCACATATGACACACTATGTTTTTGAAGACAAATTTGACAATGAAATAAGGTAATGCATAAAACTGTCTAGAATTGTACAGACAGTAAATGTTTGTTATAAATTATCTATTTGTATGGAAAAGAGCCAGTATTTAATTGCCACTCAATATACACATATATGTGTTTTCCTGCAACATCAAGTCTAAATACATAAATAGCAATTCATTTTTAAACTATGAAATATAGAAAGCAATGAAGGGAAAAAGTAAAAAGGTTAGTAAAATAGTATGAAATACTACAGTATAAAAGATAGTATGGAAAATAGAGATGTATCTCAGATGAAGCCAAATCAATAACTGACTCATGGGTCTCTGACTTTATCATTGCTGTCTTTACTGAAATTTCAAAAGCAGACTACTTGAAAATGCCAATATGCTTTTCACAAATTACTAACACTGTAGAAGGGTCATGTAATTCAAACACCAATTTTTAATATACATTACATGTATATGTCAGTGTAGGTAACATTTTATAATACATACAACTGTATATAACACATGAACCTTTGAACCAAAAATGTTTAAGTGAATTTACATGACATTTCCTTTCCAGGAAAGACAGGTTCAGTTGAAAAATGAACTTATAAAGCATAAAAAAACTCATCAACTGGAAATGAATGAATCTTTTCAGGATTCTAGGCATACAATCAGGGAAATTTGATTCATTTCTATTGAACAAATAGTTAACATCAATGAAATAGTTTACACATTTTAAAACATCACATCTCTCATGTCATTCTCCGGCTCAACCAGTTGAGGTGTGCCATACGAACCTCTTGTCTGGTTTTGCAGGGCCCCATATGTGAGTCTTCGTCATTTACAGAATACAAAGCAGCAAGCAACTAAGTGCCCTCTCATTTTAAAACACAGTCGTTTTATTTTTTTTTCTTCAGAAAAGACGGAGAATTCAACGAAGCCATATTTATGTAACCGACATTAGCCACATAATTATTAATAAAAAACAGATCATACCAAAGACGGTACCTGAATCTAATTTAGACATTGTGTTAGTCTGTTTGGACTACTGTACCAGATTACCATAAATTGGGTGACTTAAACAATACACATTTATTTCTTACAACTTGAGAGGCTAGGAAGTTCAAGCTTAAGGAGCTAAATAATTTGGTTGCTGGTAAGGACCCTATTCCTGGCCTTCAGAAAGCTACCTTCTCACTATGTTTTCACATGGAAGGGGGCAGGGAATACTTCTTATAAGGCCACTAATCACATTATGAGTGTCCCATCTTCATGATATAAATTATCCCTAACTATTCCCCCAAAGACTTCATCTCCAAGTATCACACATTGAGAATTAAGGCTTTAACATATGAATTTTGAGGGGACACAGTCTGTAACAGACATAGAATTCTACTAACTGTGGAACTATGTAAATGCCGTTAATACTGGCATTTAAGTTAAAAGATAATTTGAGTACGCAAATGGTACCTTACTAATTCTATACTTTTACTTTAACCAGAAGAAACTGCAGGACACATAAAGGAGGTATTATATAGTATTGTTTAAACGTAAGAAAATAAAATAAAAACATTATCAAAGAACTTAACACCTGCTATTAGTGACATCAAATATATAAAAGATGAGAGCCCATACTATAGCAATTTCATTTGAAAATTTCAGTTTAATTATAAACTTTTTAATTTAATATTATAAAATATGCATTATATCTGTAAATTAAAGCTAACATTTTCAAAGGGTAAAACCATGAAAATTCATGCTAGAAGAGTATTTTCTATTTAAAAGTGTTGAATGTATATATGAATCTATAAAGAAAACCAAGACCAAATTCTGAAGGTGGAGAACTGATGGGGATTACTAGGAAAAAACTTCACCAGTTCAGTGGGTAATTAAAAAAATCTGCATTCTAGAATTCATACTTTTTGTCCCTTAAAAAATTAGCCACTTTGCATCAAAACTTCACAAGAAATTTTTGGGTCTTATGTAAAATGATCCTTAGAGAATCTTTTTAAGTAATAAGAAAACTATTAAAACTTTCCTTCAATGTATTAACTTCTCAGTGTCAGATACAATCACTTACAAAAGAGGTAGATCACAAGACCAAGGGTCATTTTAATTAAGTGAAGCTAAGTATACACCAGCATGCTGAAAATAATGCCACCTAACAAACAGGAATACTAGAAAACATGACAAGGAGAAAGACAGAAGTAAGAACTGGGTTGAATTTAGTTTTTTTTTTTAATTAATTCAGGAAGTAACATGATTTTTAGGTTAACAAATTTTAATATATCACAGATTGACTAAATACTCTTCAGCCGTATGACTAATAACTAAAAGGAAACATGATAGCAAGTGACTTGTATTGGAAATAATGAAAATGACAAAAACTGTCTTTTCATTTTTGTAGTTTATTAATTGAAAGGTTATCATAAGCAATGTATTTTCTTAAAAATAAGAATAAAGCAACAAGCCAGGAAATTGGGATATTGGATCTTTTAAAATAGTTTATAATGTTGGTATAATTATAAACATTATGATTTTTATGAAGTGCTCAATACTGTTGATTTGCCCTTACATCCAAAATATCATCCACTTTAGTTTTCCTTGCACCATGGCACTAAGACTCTTGTTTCTACTCACTGTCTTTACATTGCAACTTTATCACCAATAGGCCAAAATTCCTGGACCTCTACTGCTTGTCCCTCTACTCCCCTTCCCTAAAACAGACAGCCCTTGGCATTAATGTTTACCTTTCTGCTTCTGAGCTCTTTTTGTATATTCCGAAGGCTTCATCCATATTTACGTGAATATTTTTGCCTTCATTTATAGGAATCTGCTTCACTGAATCCCAAATAACCTACTTGCATGTTCCATCATGACTTTAATCTCTGCATATCAAAAAACAACACACTGCTGTTTTTTTCCAACAATTTTTAACTCCTCAGGCCAAGGATATAGCTCAATGGCACAAGCGCCTGCCTGGCAAGCGTGAAGTCATAAGTTCGATCTCTGGTACAAAAAAAAAAATTAACTCCTCTTGACTTCTGCCAATATCACTATTTCCCTAGTAAGCTGGAAATCATGTTGTGGGAAATCTATAACCACTGTTGTCCTTTGTTTCTTAAACCTACACAATGCCAATCCATGTAAGTCACCTCTGCCCAGACCTTCGAACATTCTTCCAACCTAAAGCAGGTGCTTTCTTCAGTGTTCCTGGATCATACAATGTCAGTACTCCCCGAATTGGACTATTCACTTGGAGCCTATGCTTTCTACCTCTTTTACATGACAAGTATCCTTCATAAACCTTCATTCGCATGTACCTGCATGCACGCGCGCACACACACACACACACACACACACACA
>RJWT010009869.1:0-24722 GCA_004365215.1 Cuniculus paca | reverse complement strand
GCAGGATCTCACTAAGTTGCTAAATGGCCCAGACCAGGCTTGAATTTATGATCTTTGTCTCAGCCTCTTGGAGTACTGGGATTAGAGGCTTGTGATACCATAACTGTCTTTTGAATTTGTTTACTAAACATTTTTAAAAGTCTCTTCTGTTATTTTAAAAGTCTGATGGTAGCTGGCAAGTAAGGCTTTCCTTTGTGGGATTCTAGGGCAGGGTGAGAAGTGACTGGTAATGCGAAGAAGTGATGGGGAAAAGCTTGTGATGACCACAGGACGGTAAAGGGAGAGCCACCCAGGACTTTGAGCTAAGAGATGAAGGTGCCTTGTTCTCCCTCAAGAGAATGACATGTGTGTGCCTGTAGGAATTGCGAGCAAAGAAAGGATGCATTGGAAATGAGATAGTCTAAAAGTCACGAGACACACTTTTGCCTGTGGCAATGATAAAGTGTCAGAGGAGAATCTGTTTGACCGACACAATTCTCCTTGACATTTCTTTATGGATTAAAAATGTATGCTGAGTAATTGTTAGCTGTTTGACTTGGCAACTATTTTTTAACCTTCCAAGACTCAGATGTCCCATCTATAAAACAGGGCTATAATAATAACAACATCACAGGATTTTTGCATGGATTGAGGAAATCTGTCTACAGTACCCAGTATAAATCTAGGCAAGATGAAAAATAATGAAGTAATTTATAGAAGATTGAAAATGGGAAAGGTTTTCTAGGGATTCTTGACAGAGTGAAAAGAGAATGGATTTTGGAGTCCAAGGGACCTGGCTTTGAATTTTGGCTCTGCTCTTTGCTGACTTTGACCTTAGGCAATTTTTGTCTTTCTCTGATTCTTATCCCATCCACAAGTTTGGGATGCTGGGAAAATTAGAAAGGTCATGCATCCACAGTGCTTGGCACAGAGGAACATATTGACAAATAGCAGCTAGTATTATTATTTTCCTAGAAGATTTGGGGCAACTGATTCTTTGAGAATTGTACAGTTGGGAACTTTTACCTGTGCTTTCAGCCAATCCATGTGGCATGAAATAGAGTGACAGTGTCAGGGGCTGTCTGTGATCACATTCTTTTCCTTTGCAACTAAGTAGAAGCTAGAAAGAAAGGGGGAGGACATCACATGATTATACAACAGCTTCATCTATTGACAATATCATGAAGAATCACTGAGTCCTCCATATGTCTATGGAGTGGGGGTGTTGTCTGGTCTGGATGATTTAGGAAGACTTCTCAAGTAGGGGAGGTTTTATGAGCTCTGAAAGGTAAGTGGCTGGGTAATTCTCAGTGTGGGGGACTTCAGTTGCTTACAGGCAGAGGGAACAGCATTTAGAGAAGTTCTGATCCCAGAAGGACAGTGCGGGATTGAGAATGTAAAAGATAGCTCTTGTAAGTGGAATGCTGTTATGGTTTAGATCTGAAGTGTCCCTGAAAAGCCTCATGTGTTTGCAAGGGGATTGGATAATGGGGCGATATACTTATCAGTGGATTCATGGCTGATTCGCTGTTAGGAAGTGAGGCCTGGTTAGAGATGAGTCACTAGAGGTGTGACCTGGAAGGGTGTATCTCCCTCTCTGGGTTCTCTCTTCTCTCTCTGTTTCTTGGCTGCCAGGATGTGAGCAGCTTTCCTCTGCCCAGGCCCTTCCACCATGCTGTTTCTGCCTTGGTTGTGGCCAACCATGGACTCAACCCACTAAAACTGTGAGAGAAAATAAACATGTCCTCCTTTAAATTATGGTATGGTGTATTTTTCCCTAGTGATGAGAAAGTGACTGAGACAAATGCAGTAAAGGGAAGGGGCAGCTTAGCTTCTGGTTGTGGTTCTGCACCTTGCTACACCAATGCCAAGATCAACATCACCATAGTTTCTACCTATGGAGCTCTCACTGCATGCCAGGCACAGTGTTAGGTACTTTCCATGCCTTATCTTACAGGAACATCCCAACCCTCCTGGCAGACTGGCATGGTTAACCCATTTTACTAATTGAGGTTAGGTTCACAGGTTGCTGAGGTGCAACTTGTCCCAGTCATACAGTTAGTAAGTAGCTGGGCTGCGCTGGAATCCAGTTCCACCTTACTGCACACCCTCTTCCTATGACCTTCTTCCTCCTCGACACCAGCACTCAGAAGAGTGAGAATTGGTATTAGCTCAGCTGATGATTATTGTGTTTGTTTATGACTTACCTTAGGGTATTAGTTTAGGGTGTTGCCTCCTTCAAAAGTGGTACAAACAAGAAATAGGAAACACTCAAATAAAATATCCTGCATCCTAAATAGGAACTTACATTCTAAATGAAATGGAATTGTGATATGTTATTGAATGCTGGATCCATATAAACTGTCCACAATGCTCAAGGACACTCAAGGAACATTCCAGGACAGACTAAATTACTACGATAAGTTTAATGCCTTTGAGTGACATTGCTTTGTCCACTGGGTGTCACACAAAGAGTTTTACAGACCCTGAAACCTGATTTATATGTTTGAAAATTTAAGACCCGCTTCACTAACTTACTAATGGCCACTTCTTAGTGTGCAAATGTATGTAAGCCTATCATCTTCTCCCTGCCTGACTGGGAAAAGTAAATACTTTCAAGTAAAAACAGTGTTACGGCCATTGAATGTTCTATACTATTGTAAGTAAGCCAGTGGTTCTCAGTGTCTAGGAATCGCTGAGGATCACTCGAACCCTTTTAAAGTGATTACAAAGTCAAAACTATTTTCATAACAATAGCAAAAGTACTCTTGGGTCTTTTATTGCTCATTTGCTCATGCATACAAGTGGGAGTTTTCAGAACTTCAGAGAATGTGTTGTCTGTAACAGATAGTAGAAAACACAAGTGTGAGAATCCAGTTGTCTCATATTAAGCCAGACATTAGAGATTTGCAAAAATATCTTTGTTTTTAAAAATGATCATTATTTCTTTATAAAATATCCACTTATGCTAATGTGCAATGGACTTATTATTGTTCTTTTAAAATAAACTAATAAGTAAATATGGTCAAAGTTTCTCAGTTTTATTTCTAATGATATTTATAGAGAAAGGCACATATATACAAGTTCTTTGGGTTCTCAGTTTTTAGAAGGCTAAGAATTTTTGAGACCAAAATGATTTAGACTCATTGAATACATTAATGTTTAGGGAACATTACTAATTTAGTTCTGCCTAGTCCCAGTACAATAAAAATAATTTGTAATTAATCCTAGTGATTCTGACAAGAAAATGCCAATAGTGATGATGCAGAGTCTTCCTGCTGCTTTTAAAGGAAGTAAAAATTCATATGTACAGCCTAAAGTGCTATTTCGCAAAAAATAATTACACCTTTAACCCGAGGGGATGGATTGTAAAATGTAATTAGAACATATTTTCTCAAATATTAACTGCTATAGGGAACATAATCTCCTAAAAGTAAGCAAGGAAATCTACCTGTTGGAACTTCCCTGTCAGGCTCCTGCATGTACCAGTTTGCTTTCTGCAGTCTTGGGGAAGGCATTTCCAGAGCAAAGCAATGCAATTTACGTTGTAACCTTGATTCTACCATCAGATGGCTGGGTGATGTAGCTTGGGAAAAATCACTTTCCTCTCTGAGGTCCTTTTTTCCTCCTGGAGGTAGGGAGAAGCTATCTCTTGGTCCCTATTTCAGACAACAAAGTCTAAAACAAAATGAGAAGGGGGTGAGACCCATGGACCCATGAAGTGATGGCAAGGATGAAGTCTCTGGATTTGGTCAAAAAGGGCAAGTGAGAGTCCAGGAGAAATGATAGATGATCTTACATCTGACCTGAAATTCCACCAGGGTTTAAGAGGAGGAGTCAGCAGGGGTAGGAGAGTTTATTGGAGAAATTAAACAATAATAGCATGAAGTTGCCACATGATTGACTAGTGCAGGACTCTGCAGGTATAAGTGGCCACTGGTAGAGCCAGTGGGGACATTGGGAGTTCCTTTCCCTGGCTTATGGTGAGTTTGTCAAGTCATCTTGAGGGAAACATAGAGTCTGGTTCAAGCATTAGATGGTGCAGTAACTTCTTTTATTAGGTTATGCTTTCTAATCTACTTTATGCAAAAATCATGAAAGGAAGACATTTATGCAGAATGTAGGTCTTGAATCCATTTATGTTATTGTCATGCTGTGACTTAGCATTGACTTCAGGATAGGTTACCAGTGCTTTCTCATCTTTTTTGTGCTACCTTTTCTACTTTGTTCCTGATTCCTCCCCATCCACACTCTCTCCTTCAGTTTACTACTTCATGTCCTTTAGATTTTGATGGTGCTCCATTCCGCATATAGGCCTTGGGACCTCTCTGCCCCTACTTGTGTCTGAAACACCTGTTCTTCCAAACTGGTTTGCTAGCTTTCAAGTTCACATTTAAGTATCATTTTCTTGGAAATGATGCTTCCATCTTCTCTGAAAATGGAAATAAGTTTATAGTTTATTCACCAACATTGTCCCTCCATGACATCTGACTTGGGGACCTCATGCCATGGACTGCAATTTGTAATTTTGAGAGTGTGTATTTTTGAAAATTAAGTGCTTCCTTGTCAAATATTACATATTCATGAGTTTTAAAACATGTTGAAGGTTTATAATGAAGATAGTACTGCCCTGACTACTAATCCCTGTCTCACTCAGTCCTGCTTACCAGATACATTCTTTTTCTTGTAGCTATTTCTTCTCACTGGAGCCTTTTTATTGTTAACAAATATGCTTGTACTCCTATCTGTTGGTTTATCAGTATTATATGTCTGCTAACATTGTGCCCCCCTGCTGTAGGAGGCACAAATTTAGAACTCTTAAACCTCTTTTCAATTCTGAATACTTATATCACAATTCTTAGATAAATCAGAATCACTGCTCATGTTTTGATGATCATGCAAATATGGTTCACTGCAGAGTCCAAGTTGTATATACTGTGATCATTTCTTTTCTTGTACAGCTTTGTATTTCCTGAGTTAACAATTTGGTCTTTACCTCCAGCTGGCAGTGTTTTGTTTTAAGCTTATTTTTATCTATTTGCACCTATTCCATCAGATCAGCAATTTTTTCCCCCTTTTAAGTCTAGTGATTGACAAACTTTAAAGAATCACATTGTAACAATTTTTACTTTTCAGTCCAGACAGTCTGTTGTAAGTAGTCAACTCCACTGGCTGTGCTGGGAAACCAGTCATGAACATGATGTAACCCAGCTACAGACAGTATGGAAATGAATGACTGTGGCCGTGTTCCAAAAAAGCTCTATTTACAAAAGCAAGTGGCAGGCCAGATTTGGTCCTTGGACTGTAGTTTGGACTCCACTCTGTTCTAAATGATAAAATACATCAGAATTCATTCTTTCCATTCTTTTTCTTTGCCACAGTCCCTTCCTGGAGCTCTCTGCTCAGTTGCTCTGTCTGTACTGGTCATTATCTTTGTGTCTTGCCCTGCTGGATTTCTGGAACTTCCCTCTGTTGCTTTTCTATTTTGAACTCCTTGGTTCTCAGCCACTACATCTTCCTCTTTTTTGCTTTATTCCTTTGGTTGGCTGGAGGATTTCTCAAGTAACTTCCTTAAAAAAGGGTGTGTATGGGAAATAGAAAGTCTGAAAATGGCTATATGTTCCCTTTATGTTTGCCCTTAGCTCAGCTAAGTCATATGTTCTAGGCTAAAAATTTCTTTAGAATTTTGAAGGCTTTCTCCAGTTTTTTGTTTTTTTTTTTTTACAATTTCTGACGTTTTTATTCTTTTTCCCGTTCTTTCCTCCACCTTTAGTACCAGTGGTTGAACCCATGGCTTTTACAATGAATTGCAACCCCTGCTCTTTTTCAATTTTAATTTTTTAGACAGACTCTTACTAAATTGTTAAGATGCCCAGGTTGGACTCTAACTTGTAATTCTCCCATCTTGACTTCTCAAAGAGTTGGGATTACAGGTATATAATGGTGCATTTGGCTTTGCAGTTCTGATAGAAGCCTGATTGCCATTTTCGTCCCTGTTTCTTATAATCTTGATCTTTTTCCTTTATTATCACCTCTTAAGATGGTCTCTTTATTTTTGGAGTTTGGAAATGCATGGTGATAACCATTCTAAGCCCTACACTTCACTTGTGTCTGAGTCTGGAGTTTTTTCTGCTATGCAAGCAGAAACACCTAAAGAACACTCAGGATTTGGCAGCAGATTTATTTATGTCAATGGGAACTGATCAGGATCACTCCCAAAGTATTAGGCCTTGATATCTAGTGGTCTAGGGTTTTTATGGGATAAACAGATAGGAAGCACAGAGGCAGGATGTCTCGTTAATTGGGGATTGGTTTATACAATGTGCGTCAAGAGTGACCAGCTGTGCATCATAGTGACTAGTCATTTCTAAGAAACCAAAAGCAACTGGAACCGGAACAGAAAATATTACCTGGACAACTAAGAAACTGAAGTATACTGGCTGAGGAGGCCATTTTCTGCTACATTTACCCCCCTCTTTTAGTTTCCCAAGCAAATTTTTGCTAGGAATATTACATATGATCTTCAGATATTTGGCACAACTAGAAACAGTAACATTAGGGTTGTCAGTGATCCTAGAATGGGCTTTAGCCAAGGTCTCCAAGATTGTCTTATTACAGAACAGTTCAAAAGGGCATGTGTGTTGGAAACAGCAGAGTGCAAGGTGATGGTGGCGCTGTTGATGGTACAGAGATCTTGACCAAGGTGACTAACAGTTTATTGAGCTGATGTGTGGCTGGATACGTTTGTTTATTGTGACAGCAATGGGGGTCAAAGTGAGTCAGTTTGGTTGATGTCCAGGCCTCAGAGGTGAGTCATTAGTTCATAGGTCTGAGCGGAGAGTTTTCAAAAATTCAGGATTGCAGTTATCTTTCTCAGGCTGATGCAGGTGTCATCTTCCTCTTGGAGAACAGTCAGAGTTGAAAGTGCAGGGCTAAATGAGAGGGAGACTGACTGGCTTGATGCAAAGGAGACAGTCACTTCTAACTTGAAGAGGAGGTCTCTTCCTAGAAGTAGTATGGGGACTGGCTTACGCATGAGATGTTCTCCCAGGTTGAAAGTTTGGGCCTGGCAGAAGGGTGAGAGGCAATAGTCCTAATTGCCCCAAAGATGGTACTATGGGCTCCTGGGGGCCCAACTGAAGAATGCAGCCTGGTCTGGCCTAGTGCGAGCCTTCCAGACTGAGGACCGGTTGTCTTATGAACATTGGGTGCTTTTATTAAAATCAGGTTTCTGGGTAATAGTTAATGGACTTCTTGACCCTTTTTTGATATCTTGACAAGTGCTCCACTAGGTTTTTTCAAGGCAAGGAAACCTTTGAAAAGGTAACTCATTCATCAGGGCTGACAGTCCAATTTTTCTCAGTCAAAATGTGGAACTCAAAAGGAATTGCTAATAGTCATCTTGGATGTGTGTTAGATGACGTCATCTGACCAGGATAGGAAGAAGCTGGAGGTGGGGCCTATGTGGCTGAATGCAGGCAGTGGCTAGCTGGAACCATTTCAATTGGCTTGAGGTGGATGAGTTGAGAGCAAGGAGTGAAGCTCTAGGGGTTGGCAACAACTGTGGCAGCTGATGAATGTGCCAAAGTGGAATTCTCAGGAAGAATGGACCTCTTTTTCTTTTTCTTTTTCTTTTTCTTTTAGTTGCAGAGAGTGGTTTGGTTTCATTTTTAATTCTGTAAAAGCCTCCTTTCCTGCAGTCAGGGACTGTGGGTTTTTAGTAGTCAATTCCCATCTCTGACTTCCTACATGTGAGTTGTGTACTCTTGAATGATGGTGTGACAAACAAAAGGTAGGTGTTTCTTAGAGAGAGAGATCATTCAGATACCCACCTGGCCATGCCCTCTGTGGGGACTTAGGCTCAACTTAACTAAGAAGGGTGCAAGGACTCTGTTATGCCATATGTTGATTGCCAAAGGACCACAGGTGCAGGCCCAATTGCTGGTGAGTGACCAGTGCTTCCCAGTCTTGAAGCACAGATGGAGTGACCTTTTGCTTATGATGTCTATTCCCTTCATTCACTCAATCATTCAGCAGGCACTGAGAAGTTAAACATTCTGACTCCCTTCCCTTGAGGGTGACCTTAACTAACAACAGTTGATCAAGCTCTTCTGCTCAAATTAAGCAGGATGGACTGACTAACTGGAGTGCTCCTAGAGGTTTTACCAGAATCAGGCAGGCAGGCAGACAGACAGACAGACAAACAGAGTACATCTTCCTCTCTTTGGGGTCCAAGGTGAGCTGCTCAAGCAGGGAACCAGGAATCCTCCTCCAGACCTCTGAAGGGACTTAAGAAAACTTGAGGGTGCAACTTCCCATCAGGACATGGAGAGGTCCTTGCTTCATCCATGAGGGCCATGACTGGTGACCAAATAGGTCAGGATGGTCAGTCTTCCTGGCCAACACACCAGATGCAATAACAAGCACAAACAACAAAACTACACCCAGGATTTAGAGGAAGATTTATTTATGTTGATGGGCACTGATCAGGATCATTCCTAAAATATCAGGATCTGATCTCTGGTGGTCTAGGGCTTTTATAGGCTAAGCAAGCTGGGAGTACAGAGATTGAATGGTTTGTCAACTGGGGACATTCCAAGAAACCAGAAGCAACTGGAACTAGAACGGGAACCGTTACCTGGGCAACTAAAAAACTGAAATATACTGACTGAGGAGAACCATTTTTTGTTGCACTTGAAACAATAACTTCAGCTCTTGCAATCTAAACAATAACAATCTTGAAACAATAACAACAGCTCTTGCAATCTAACTCTTTCTCACAGATACTAAGTCCTACTTCAATATTAAGTTGAGTATCAAAAACTGGTGGCTCATTATTAGAAATAAAGAAAAGTAGAAGGGATTTGGGGAGGATGAGAGAAGAGTGGTGTCATAGTTGAGATATAAAATGTCCTCCAGAAAACCCTGCTAGAAAAGGAAAATGGCAGCCTAGGTTTGGTTCCCAGTGATTAATTCACAGTGCCCAGCCCTTCAGTCACTCAGAGGCCTGTGCAACCAGGACTCAATGAGGCCTGGCTACTGTTTGAACTGGCAGCAGACCCTAGCATCATCCACATTGTGTTGATTTTGCAGCATACCAAATGCAAGGGTTGTGGGGTCAGAGAGGCTTCCATTGAGATTTGAGAAGACCTGGGAGGTCAGGCAGTGTGCTCTACAGAGGCCTGTGTATGAAGCAGTGAGTGTGACACTGAAAGAGCAGAAGAGACCCAAGAAAGTTAAAAAAGCCAAGAACATTGAACACCTGAAAAAACCTGCAAGCAGTGAGTAAAGCCAACCCCAGAGAAAAGTCATGACAGCTATAGCCACCCACAAGGCTATAGGGGTGGGATTCCTAAGCTGTTTAGAGTGCATATCTAACCACAGTTTGCCCTTGGTAGTGGACATAAAGCTACAGATTTTAATATGTGCCCCGTTGTGTTTTAGTCTTGCTTTGGTCCCATTCCTTTCTATCCTCTTATCTTTTCCCTTTGGAATAGGCTATTTGCCCCATGTCTTTATATGTCAGCTACGTTTAGCTTTTTAAAAGAAGTTTTAACAGGGCTTGCAGCTAAGAATTGGCCTTAAATCTCAGAGGAGACTTTGGATTTAGACTTTTCAATAATACTACAACTGAAGCTGGGAACTTATTTATTTATTTATTTATACATATATATATATTTTTTTCCGGCACTGGAGATTGAACTCATGACCTTGCACTTGCCAGGCAGGTGCTTACTCCACTGAGCTAAATCCCCATCCTTTGTCTTTTTGAGATGGTCTTGCTATGCCATTCAGGCTGGCCTTGAGCTCACTTTGTAGCCCAGGCTGGTCTTGAACTTGCAATGATCCTCCTGTCTCAGCCTCCCAAGTGCTGGGATTACAGGCTGGAGCTGGGAATTTTGCTCAAAGGCACAATGCCTGCCTGGTAAGCATGAGGTCCTGAGTTCAATTCCCAGTACCCACCCCCACCCCACCCAGTAATGCTACAATTTGTAGGACCTTGACAACTCTTGGAGATGGACAAAATGCATTCTACATAGAGAAATGTGCATGAATTTTCTGGGGGCCAGAGATGGAATGTTTGGTTTAGATCTAAAATGCCCCCAAAGCTTCATATACTCAGAAATGAGGTATTTGGAATGTGACTGGATTATGGGGCTGTATCAGTCAGAGTTTACTAGAGAAACAGATATAACTCAAGATATATAACTGTATAAGAAATTATAAGATTGGCTTACAATGATCAGCCACAAAGTCGAATTAAGGAGCATACAGAGGGTGTCTGCGCGCTGGAGATTGAAGGGTCCAGTCCAAGGGCTGGAGCTTACTTCAGTGTCCCATGCAAGTCCGTATCAGGAAGCTGATGGGTCTGCAATGAAACACTGAAAAATCTATGATGGAAGGCTCAAGAGTCTATAATGAAGGCTGAAGAGTCCCAGGCAGAAGCTGAACAGTCTGTCCAGAAGCCAGGAGACGATGTCCAAGGTGAAGGTGAAGACTGGAGCTCCTCTGAAGAAGCAGCCACCAGTCCCTCCTCACTTGCCTTTTGTTGTATGCTGGCTGCTCCCCTGGGTGGTGTAGCCCTCACACCATCTGCCTGTCCTCCTTTCGCACAGGCTGAGAATGTTACAAACTAGGGACCCTGTCCCCTGCTCAATCCCTTAAAGTTCTGACCTTCTCAAATTGACGCAGTGAACACTATCCTCCAACATAACTGCTTGTTCTCTACACACCAGGATACAGAGCTGCTGAGTCTCTTAGTTAAGCTTCTAGACTTCTCAAGTTGACACAGTGAACAATATCCTACAGTGGTAATGGCTTATCCTCTACACCTCAGGATGTAGAGCTGCTGAACCCCTTAGTTAAGCTTCTAGACTTCTCAAGTTGACACAATGTATAAATCAGAGCAGGGGCTTATAGCTGACTTGCCAGTTAGGAGGTGGAATCTGATCAAAACAGGTGGGTCACTATGGGCATGGCCTGAAAGTGTTTATCTCTTCTCTGATTTCCCCTGCACTCTCTCTCTCTCTGTGATCTTGCCACAATGCCACAGGTCCAAGTCTTCAGCAATGACCCTCTGCTTTACAGCAAACCAGCTATGGACTAAACCTTGTACAAACTGTGAGTTAAACTAACCCTCTCCTCTTTTAAGTGGTAGGTGTTGGGTATTGTGCCTTGACACAGAGAAATGACTAAGACAAGTAGATAATGTCTGTTTTGCTCTTGTTATATTTGAGGCAATAAAGGAGCACCCAAGACATGTTTAGAGGGCAGTTGTCTATACTGCAGGTAGAGAATGATAATATAGATAGGGAAGCTGTTATCAGATAAAAGTTAAAGCAGAGAACGGCATGAAGAGAGATGGCTATGTTTTCAAGGTTCTATAGCTGGTAATTGGTGGACTAAAAAACTGAAGTCAAGTCTATCCAAATCCATGGCCTGCTGACAACCACAAGAATGTACTAACTCTAAAACTATTTCAAAATGCATCCCTGAAGAACAGAGGCTATGGATAGACCTTGAGAAACCATCACATTTACCAACACAAGTTACTTCTCAAGAATAAGGTGCAAAATGTGATGGAAGATCAGCAAGGCATGAGAGAAGAATTCTAAGGATACAGACTTCTGCAATGAGTGGACAAAAGCTGGGATCTTGGGCTAGATACCTCAGAGAAGGCTGAGGTCTCCCAAAGACCTCTTCAGCTTTCACTTGAGGACTTTCCCAAAACACCAGCTGCACTTTCTTCTGTGACATTTTTTACCTTTCCCACTGCTATGGTTCAGGCCCGAGAAAACTGGCCAAGTAGCAATTCTCAGATCTCTAGCCAGGCCCACATCCCGCCTGGTCTTCCCCTCTCTCTAGCTCATCCAGAGCAGCCCAGAAAGTCATGGTGAGCATGTTAGAGATGCGCTGTGCAGGGAAGGGGCCCCGGGTCCCCTCTATTCCCCCCTTGTGACTTGTCATCAGATGGCTTATGGCATGAGCTGGGGGAGGAAGAGGAAGCAGACACTATGAGAGTGGGGGCAGGGGTATGTAGGTTGTGAAACAATATGAGAAACCTCTGGAACCAGCAAAGAAAGTTTTGTTTCTAGAATTTGGAATTCAAAGTTTTTCACACTCATCATTTCTGTGACTAGAAGACTAGATAAAAATCTTTGCTATTCCACTGGTTTTCACGTTTGTTTTATATTATCTGATTTTAAACACATTATTGTCAGCCTGATATTGTTTCCTTTTCTAGAATGTGGTTTAATTTCGTAAAGCACTGAGCAGGATGGCAGAGCTGAATCATAGGAAGTGTCAGTGTGTAAGCTCTGCACCCAGGATTATGACACTGTGGCCCACCGATGTTCATGCTCTCCTTGAACAAATGTTCCTTAATCCTAGGTTTTTGTCTTTAGCTAGGGAGCATTTCCTCTTCCTTCTGCCAGGATAGCCTCTTTCAATCATGTGAAAGAATAAAACACGGACTTGTACTTGAATCTCACCTATTCCTTTTCCTTACTGGATAATACTGGGACATTTTATCTCTCTGAGCCTCAAGTTTCTCACTGTAAAGGAAGATGCAAGGATTATGAAAACACACACACACTGTTGGCATGAACATGTGCTGACATCATTTTCAACCCTATTTTGAACAATACTGGATAATTTGCTTTTTTTTCCTACTGTTGGTTACTGACTCACCAAAAAAAGAAATAGAATCAATTTATAGTATATTTTTAATTCAGGTGAGAATTGTGGGTGTTTATGTTTTGGGTCTTATTTTTAGACTTTACAAATATGTTCCATCCACTGGATTTTGAAATTAAGAATGAGAAAACATTATTTATACTTGAATCATAAATTACACACATGAAAATATGAAAATATTACACACATGATTTCAGTTTTATATTAAAATGTATTTAAAGGGAAGAGAGAGAGGAGAAGGAAGGGGAGAGAAGAAAAGGGGAGAGAGGAAACCTGAAAACTCTGCAGAAATATAGAAAACATGGCAAGGATAAGAGACAGTGGACTTAAATATCTGTGTTTGCAGATTAATGGTTTTGATTTTACCTGAATTAACATTTGACCTATGAGTCAGGTATCTGAGGTATCTGCAGCTGTTACTTCCCTTTAAAACCCATCCATCCATCTATCTACCCATCCATCTATCAACCCATCCATTTTTTAATTTACCTTTTGATTCAATAAACAACAATGAAAATACAGCCTATGTTTTTGGTCCTGTCCAAGGTACTAGCAAGGCATGAGATCAAGTTGTCTCTGCCTTCTGAGAACTCATAATCTTGTGGGGGAGATAGACAGGTAAATACTAGTAAAGAATAATAAGTGATTAACTCAGATTTGGGGCGGTGGGAAGGCTTCATTGAGAGGGTGGCTCTGTGTTGGGTCTCAGAGGAAATGGAGTTGTTAGGCAGACAAGATTTCTAGGTATTGCATGAGACTAGGAATGTGTCCTGTTTAGAGGAAAATTCTGCAGTTTTTGGAGTGACCAAGTACTATCTAAACTGGGATCCATTTTATTTAAGTAGTCCTCTGCGTTCACAGATCCAGTGTGGCAAGTGGTTACTATTAGAAGTGTTGCAAGCAGACAGCTATGAGTTTAACCCTGATTTGCTAGTGTGGTCTTGGCCAAAGTGTTTAACCTCTGTATATTTGAACTTAGTTTTATCTAAAAGGAGGATAAAACTTAGAAATGTTGTAAAGTTTAAGTGAATTGAAATAATTACATAGATTATGAAATAATACAATAGATTTTATAATATTTGTACACTGCTGAACACAGAGTAGATCCTCAAATTAAAATCATTGTCTTCATTTTAGTACTTAGAATCTGTGGTGTAGTAGGGTTCTCATGGCATTCTGAGAGAGCTGGAAAGGGGTGAGAAGATAACCTTGTGAAGACATAGCATGCATCACTTATGACTTTTCAACAATTCTGCTGAACCTTTTGGAAACTTCTGAATCAGAGTAACTGAAGTGACAATATTGAAATTTTCCTTTGGGGTACATATTCTTCTGTGCTTCCTAAGGCAAGAATGGAATCAAACCAAGGGCAAAGAATTCTCCATCTTTATTGCAGGTAACCTTTTGGTGAAAAAAATCAAACAACTTTACAGCATTAACTTCTATGAGCAAAGCTCTTTGGGAGACATTCACAACACATTAAGCACAAAGCTGTTTTCAAGTCTGTAATTATGAGCAGCAGCAGTAGTACCAAATGTTTTACAACTGGTTTGGCTTCTTGGAACACACACTTATATACAGAATACAGAGTGAACGGGAAAAGCTAGGAATCAAACACAAAATGAAAAGTCATTTTTACTACAGATCTATTTGAAGTTAGCTGTTTCTTCCATGGGAAGGTTATAAATGGTCAGGGGGTTGCAGTGTAATTCAGACCTACTGACTGAGTGTGACCCTAGTTTTAATTTCTCTTTTTAGGTAATGGTTGTTGTAGTACTGTGGCCAGATTTGTTCTCTACCTCCCTGTGCCCTTGGCCATGGTTTATTCTAAGGCATTTGCCGATACTTGAAGTGAATCAAGATCTTATTAGGATGCAGATTTCTGGGTCCCACCTCTAGAATGCTGATCCAGGGCCAACTAGGATGATGGCACTTGAGAAGCAGTGTTTCCTTAAGTTTCCAGATAATGGCGATGCGTTGGTCCAGTGGGAACACTGACCTTGAGCAGGGAGCCGAGCTGTTTCAGTGTCTCCCAATGCACACAACTCCCCATCCACCCATATCTTCTGTGTGTTTGCTGGTGGACTTCCAGTTGTCGACAGAGAAAATGATCTAATGCACACTGGAGCAGCTTGTCGATGAACTGAAGAAGAGAAGAATCAAAGCATGGGAGAGAATCAAGGTGTTCTCTAGTGTTTGAAGATCTTCTGTGTCAAGAGGATAGGAAATGGATCTTGCTAATACACCACTTTGTTTCCAGTGAAGCAGTACATTTTTAGCAATTTACAGTTGCCTAATCTGGGCTGGAGTGTGTGATCCTCCTGACTCAGCCTCCCAGAGTGCTAGGATTACAGACATGTGCCATTGTGCCTGGTAGCAATTTAAAATGGGTAATGGCAGTTTTTGGTTGAGGATGAGATATTGTACATGCTTGCTTATCCCTGCTGTCTCCTGAAATACCAATAAAGTGAAAATGAATGAACAAGACTTGGTATCAACTCTAGGAACAAGAAGGGAAGGAGGGATGATAAGAATATTGGAGGACAGAAAGGAGATGGAATTGTTCCGACTGACTTCCATAGACTGCTGATCCATAAACTGGCAGAAGCAGGATTTGTACCACAGATCCTCAGAAAGTATCTAGGTTCCAGGACTTCCTAGCAGGGCGAAGTTGAGCCTAAAAGAAGAAGAGTTGTTTTGAATCTGAGTATGCAGATAAGGAATTTCTAGATCTGTCCCTGCTGTGCATTAGGTGATGCCTCTTCAATGTTCCAGCAAGGAGTTGGGACTTTGCCTTCTGAAGCCAGCAAATTGGAAGGTTTCTGGACTAGTGGGGAACAGTTGGAAAAGGAGGTCCTCATGGAAAATGGATGGAGCATTAAATGAATATCAATATATGGGACCTTTATACCCCTAGTCTTCTTCCCAGACAGTTGACTTCCAAGCATGTCTTCTAGATAGTACCATAATGTTGGGATTTAAAATGTGCTCAGGGCCCTGCAGCTGTTACACAGAAGGATCGGGAGAGGATTAAGCGGGTGGATGGTGCAGGACAGGTCTGTTGAGAGTGTCAAACCTGGGCATGGAGTCAACAGTACTTACTGAGCAGACGCACTCTCAAATAGCAAGCTGTGTCCTCTGATGATTCAACAGTCAGATTCAAGATGCCCATCCTGTAGTGACCCAAGTGGGAAGGCTGGGGGAGGAACAGCATATGAAAGGTCTCCAGGGTGAAACAGCATGCTGAGTCAGTGGAACATTAAACAGTATAGTACCTCTGGTATGGAAAGTGCAGATGCAGAGGGAGTGTGGGAGGAAGGCAGGCCAAAGAGATGCTATTGTGCCTTACTCTGTTTTTCTTTGCCTGTGTTCCATCAAAATGCGTATCTCTTGAATCTACAAATCCATCCTTTTTTTTCCCACTGGGACAATGTTTTTAAGATCCGTATTTGTTGTTCTGAAAAAATCTAGGCCATTTCTTTGAACATCACCTGATATTTCATGGTTCTTTAAGGTGTGCATTCATCTACTTTTATCTTTTCTTTATCCTGGGGTTGGACATAAAATATATTTTCCATCTTTCTTCCTGCAACTTCTTATACCCCCCTTGTCCCCCAAAGCAAATATGACAATAAACATACCTGAGACTTTTCCGTGATGAACCTTTTTGATAAAAAAAAGTTTCTTGCATTATATCCCTTGAATAAAAATTATTGTGTTTGTGTAGTTAGTGGCACTGAATATTGACAAATTGTCTTCTAGGACAGTTGGTCTATAGTCTACCACTGGGACACAGTGGACACCATGGTCTCACATCTCTGCTAATTTTGATTTTTCACCTAGTTGTATAATTTCAGCTGGTACAAATGTTGACAATTTCTCCTATGTCAAAAAGTACTATTTGCATTTCTCTAATTGCTAATGATTTCGCTTATTAGCTTTGGAGGCTTTCACTTCTGAAAATTGAGTATTCATGTTCTGCTAGTTTTTACTTCCTTATTGCAAGATTTTAAAAAATATATTTTAGATATTAATCTTTCATTTGCTTTAGGCCTTATAGATCTGTCTTTTTCAATCAACCATGCATTTGTTAAGCTTGTCCATGACAACTAAATTTGTCAAAACTTTTTAATGAGCTGTGCATTTGAAATTTAAATCTTCCTACTCCTAGGTGGGAAATATATTTCTCTATATTTTATTCAGTTGATTAAAATATAGCCTTCTTACTCAGATCTTAAATTACTTTAGAGTCAGCCTTTTGCATGTGATGTTAGTCATGGAGACAGATTTGTTCTTTTCATGTATTGAATGTATCAGTCAGAATTACCCTGGGAGGGGATTGCTAGTGTTTATACCAGAAAGTATTTAATGTAGGGAATTGGTTACACAGATAATGGGATATCTGATAAGGTAACTAGGAGATAATGATGCAATTAGCCACAGTAGAGCAGTAGCATCAGTAGGGAAACCACTCTTACTCTTAAGCTGAATAATGAATAGGAGGAGAAGGCAATGTTACTAAAACTCAGAGTTTAGGGTCTGCTTGGTAGAAGCTGGAACCAATGTAGGTCTTTCTGCAAGGAACAAAAGTGAACAAAGTTATACAGCTACTGCCAGAAATATTAAGTGCATGGAGACTAGGAGAGAAGTATCTGGTGTCTTTATTCATGCTCTCCATTTTCCTCCATTGCCTTTCACTGGTTTCAACAGCAAATGACATAACAGACTCAAAATGCAGCCTGCATATCCTGTGATATAAACAGGAGGAGAGTAAGAACTGGGTTTAATGGCGAACAGTCCTAAGATAGGTGTAGTAAGCTGGTGTTTTCCAACATCATCTTCTAAAATTCTTTGTTCCCATTGATTTGTAGTTCTCTCTCTCTCTTTCAAGTTTCTATTCAGTTCCATTTGCTTACTTGTGTCTTCTTGTGCCAGTTCCATTTTATATTATTATGGCTCTGTAGCAGATCTATCTAATAGAAGAATTTCCTTTCTTTACTATTCTTTTTAAAAAGTTGACATAACTGTTCATGGACCTTATTCCTCCTAATAAATTTTAGAATAAGTTTCAACTTTTGAGTGCATTTTCTATACCTCTTATAATTTTGAGCATTTACTCATAAATATCTTATGCACCCACAGAAGAAAAGAGGAGTAGCAATGGCACACTGTCTCAAAAATGACAAAGAGTCTCTTTCACTCATATTCCTTGGCTGAAGGAAATCACATGGTCACCCTGGTTTTAAGAAGATGGGGTAGTACAATTCTACCATGATTTTGTGAGAGGAATTAGAAATCTTTGGTGAACAGTATTAAAGGTGACCACAGTCTGCTCTTCAAATCACTAAATCTTTTGTTCACTGACCTTATTGCGTGCAAAACACAATCAAGCTCCTTAAAAGGGGATGATACAATAGTCCATAGGTCTCTGAAATCTGCTGGAAATTCGAGATCTCTGAGGGATGCTGAGTGACCACCTCACTGGGCATGCATATAAATTCTCTCACTCTGGTAATTTGTAAAGTAAAAGGAGATTTTTTTTCTATGCTGTTTTTCCTTGCACCTAATGTATACAGAAATAAGAAAACCAAAATTAGTTCTCCCATTGGAGATAATAACTATTGGCCTGCTGCAGTTCTGAAATTGAATGATACATATTTGGATGGAGCGTGGCTTCTTGGACTACAGCTGAAGAACGCAGTCCAATTGTATGTCCTACCTCACAATAAAGCCACAGAGTCATAAAGTCAGAAAGATGACCTTGAGACTTGAGATAGTATAACCTGGTGTTATAACTTTGTGTGGCGTGTACTTATTTATAGTTCCAAGAACCATTGGATTTATCTTGTCATTAAGTTTTCCAGTATCTGATGTCATTACTTTCTCCGTCTGGGAATAATCATCTACTATAAGCACTGCAAAGTATTATCAACATTTTAACTTTATTAGACAAATAAAAATATTTTCATGTTAAAAATTAGAAAATATTCCAACTGATAACAAAATTACTAAAAGCTGCCCACAAATCTTCCATCTAGAAATGTTTCCAATGAATTTTTCTGGAAATATTCCAATCCCCAGAAGTGAATAACTGAAAGGACATAAATATTATATGCAACGGACTCTGAGCTTCCTGTATTTTAGTATAATTATTTGACCGTGGTTATCGGCATAGGAGCCAGTTGATGAATATTTCAGCTCCATCTTTGATTTGCAGAAGCTGTTTTCCTCTTTTTTTTTAATGAGAAGACATGAAGAATCATGCCAAATGGTTTGCCTTTTCTCCTGTAAGTGATTGGAATCACTGAAAGATGAAAAGTTGGTTGAATTATCCAAACTAAATTTTGTAGGAAAAATTTTCCCTAGAGGCAATGATGCATGCATTTAAGTGAATGAAAATAACATTTATGAGGAATGGTGCTGTGTTAAAGTTACTATTTTTGGTATTTCACTTGATCTTTTCCATATAGTAGCATAGGGCTAAGCACCCCAGATTAGACATACAAAACTGGGAACGCAGCTGGGTTAAGTGATGTGCTTAAGGACATGCAGCTAGTAAGTGTCAGGGAAGGAATGACATCCAGAATGTACAATCACTACTTTCTTTCTAGGCATGGAAACTGATTTGAAAGGCACTTCAGTAATCTAGGAGAACTCTGAGCACATTTGATGATGAGAAGTCAAAATACCTTGCAAGCTGCATTCTTTTTTTTTTTTTTTTGGCACCGGGGATTGAACTCATGATCTTGTGCTTGCCAGGCAGGTGCTTACGCCACTGAGCTAAATCCCCAGCCCTTGTCTTTTTGAGACACGGTCCCACTGTGCTGTTCAGGCTGGCCTTGAGCTCACTTTGTAGTGATTCTCCTGTCTCAGCCTCCCAAGTGCTGGGATTACAGGCATGAGCCACCACGCCCGGATGCAAACTGCATTCTTAATGCAGCAGTGTTGCCTGGTGGCTGTCCCCAGGGGACTTTCCCTGTGACTCAGCCATCGGGGAATCCTGAGGGAAGCTCAGCTTTTACTTCTTGAAATTTAGAGGCCCAACAGGCACTGTATTGATTGCAGATAGAGATATGAATCTCTGACAACTGAAAGATTAAAGGAGGGACTGTGGGTAAGTCCCTTTTTCTCTGGACCTATTTCCTTAACTACATAGAACCAAGTGACCTCTGAAGTTTCTTCTTATTCTAACACTCAAGGATAATGCTGAATGCCTGAAGCCAGGCTGCGTTCAAGGTAGGGGATTAGCAATGGCATTAATCATTAATTAAGGCAGTACAGTATCACCAGGAACAGAAATGGTTGAAATATGCTATGGGAATGAACAGAAAATACATGTTCTTAGCTGCTCAATTTGTATGCATTTACTAGGCAGTTAGGCAAGCCACATGGCTGTTTGTCTTACATTTTACAATCTATCACATCATTGAGTGTGTTATATGTAAGTGGCCATGCAGTTTTGTTGAGGGAAAGAATGAATAATGTAAAAAAGTTAATGTTCTACCAGAAATTTTTCTCTTCTCTCTCAATAATGCATCACCTAAATTACCCAGACTCAGGACTTCAGGAAAATTCTCATCTCCCAGATGTCCTTGAAGCTAGATGTGATCTCAGTATTAAATTCTGACCAATGAGATGTAAAGAAATTGGTGTTGACTTTTTTCTTCTTGTTTGGAAAACATTCTTAAAGGGGAAAGACATGCTTATCTCCTCCCAGTTTCTTCTTTCGCCTGGCTAAGGTGTATAAATGGGTATGGTATCTGAAATGTGGATTTTAGAAGTTATACATTGAGACTATCAAAGCAATAAGAGACATAGTGATCAGCTACCTTTTTTTGGGGGGTGGGGTAGGTGTGGGATAGGGTCTTGCTATGTAGTCCTGGCTGGCCTTGAACTCACTGTGTAGCCCAGGCTGGTCTCAGAGTTTCAGTGTTCCTCCAGTCTCAGCTTCTTGCCACCATACCTGACAGCGATTGGATACTTGACAGTAGCTAAGCTTCTATACAAGATTTGAACTGCTTATTCAAGAGCAGAGATTTATATTTGGTTTAAAAAATGTCTTACTTTTGGTTTATTTCTTACAGTTTATACATGGGAGCATTTTAAAAACAGCACATGATCTTCAGATATTTTCTTTTGAAGAACAGCTGTTAAAAAATATTTTAAGTGTGGCTACCATAAACTTCACAATCTTATATGGTAGATCTGATTTTTGGGTGTTGGTCAGGGAATTGATCATTTGTTAATTTTTAGCAAAGTCATTAATTTTGGTATACATACAGATTTTTCAACCAAGATGGAAGAAGGGTAAGCAGCAGAGAAAGAGCCTCTCAGAGAGTCACTGTCCAGATGCTGGAATACAGCAACATGAAGAAGACAAGAAGGAGGGAAGTGGGTCCACTGGATGCAGGAAGTATCTGAAGCACAAATTGAAGCCCATGGAAAGAGTAGAAAGACAAACTTCAATGAAGACAAACTTCAGTGATTCTTGAGAGGGGAATCACTATGTGAGAGGAGTGATTCAAACCTGTGGATTCACAGTGATGACTGGTGACCCTAGAGGCCTCCATGGAGAAACACAGTAGTGGAGTGGAGCAGCAGATGTAAAGGACTGCACTAGCTGGTGGTGAGTGCTGAGGGTTCAGTCCTCCTGTGCAAGAGAGTGACTGGCCTGGAGCCATCTAGGAGTGGGACTGGCTGAGCTCAGAACTCAGAGCTGCTGTTGGCTCCATCTAGCAGCTCCCAACTGGGCTCAGGCCTGCATAAGGAGTGTGGACAGTGGTGAGTCAAATGAATTTGCTCTCAGTCAGAAAGTGCAGGCTTACTAATATTATCTATTACCCTGCCAAAAAGTTACTGCTGGCTTGCTGGGATAGATACATGCAGATCAGAACTCTATCTGCACACATTGTCCACCAGTGACAGAAGAGATAAACCTGGAAGTGGATTTTTTTTTCTTGTTTGTTTTTGGTTGTTGATGTGGATTTGTTTTTGTTTATTGATTTTTGTTTTTGTTTTTCTACCTCCATTGTTCAATTTTGTTTATATAAGAGTGTGAATGTGATTTCTAGCCTCTGTGTTTGTGATTCTGTTCTGTTCTTTTTATCTCTTCCTTATCTTTTTTCCTCCAGTCTTCTGCACCAGTTTCCCAAAGTTAGCATGATCCTCCTTTGTCCTCCAACCTTACTTCTATCCTCTCCTCTTCTTCTACTTCTCTATTCTCTTCTTAACCCACTTTAAATTTTAGCTCCTGAGGGCAAAGTTGACATGTTAAGGACTTGTATACTGCATATGATTTTCTGGTTTGTTTTAGATTTTTTATATAACCACAAATCTAGTTCAGACAGTTAAAAGTGGCAAATTAATGAATAGCTCAGTTTGTCATTCTCTAGGCTGTGTTTTATGCTATTGGCACCACTATAAACAAATGTGACATAATTGTTCTAAACAGCTCTTCTTCTGGATAGTCTATGATTGAGATTGACTAAGGGTCACAGAAAATACTGTCACACAGTGTCAGAGAACCAGAGACTGGGCCAAATAAGCAGTGACTTCTCATCTCCAAAAATTTGAAAAAGTAGGATCTTCCAACAGACTCAAAACCTAAAAACCAACTATACCTAGAAGAAGAGAAGTAGTCATTACACAAGGGTTCTAAATACTAGCAATAAAGCAACCCACCATAGGCAATTTACAAGCATCAACCCAGAAATTAAACTAAAAAAGAAAAGAAACTGAGGCTGCACTTAAACAAGATGCAATACCAAACATCCAGTTCATCAAAGGCAAACCCAGGGGTAATAAGGTGGGACAATCCAAAAGCATCCCACCTGGCCTCTCTGAAGTGGTTAAAAACAAAACAATTGAATAAGGCTCTGTAAAAAAGCAAATCAGAAATAATTTCTTAGATAACTACAGAGAAGGTGTACACAACAAAACCATGCTCACAGATGCTACAGCACATACAGACAAAAAAATAGAAGATCTTAAGAAAATTATGGAAGCCATGAATGCTCAGTATGGGAAAGAAATGGAATTTATAAGGCAGATGCAAGTAGATATCCAGGAGAATAAAAATCCATTGAAAATATTCACAGCAGACTAAGCTCATGTGAGGACAAGGTCTCAGATACAGAAGACAGGCTTTCAGTTTGCAACCATGAAAAGAAGATTTCTAAAAATTGCAAGAAATAAATCCAGCAGCTGCTACATGAGGCAAAGAATAACTTAAAATTGACTGGACTCAAAGAAAAAGTTGTAGCTAACACAAAATATATATATAATTTGTTTATATCTGTTCACAGATGTGATGGCAGAAAAGTTCCCTGGTAGAGAAAAACAATTTGACGTACAGATAAGTGAGGCATATAGAACTCCAATTAGTCATGATTGAAAAAAAAATACTACAACCAGGCATATCACAGTCAAGATTCCAGAAATTCAACATAAGAATACAATCTTAAAGGCTGTTAGGGAAAAGAAACAAATCACCTATTAAGGAAAGTCCATCCAAATCATAAATGACTTCTCAGCACAAACTCTCAAGTCAAGGAGAGCTTGAAGTATTTCAAGTTATAAAGGAAACCAACCTTCAAATTGATGTACCCCCAAAACTACCTTTCAAAACTGATAGAGAAATAAGATACTTCTATGACAAAGAACACCTGAGAAAACTTACAACCACTAAACCAGCACTCTGAAATGTTTTGCCAGACATTCTAAAAAGAGATAATAAGGACTACAACTCCATGAACCCTTACAGAAGGCAACACAAACAATTAAACAGAGGGAGGGGGAAAAAAAGAGGGGAAACCAACAACAGGAAAATAACATGACAAGGATAAAGCAATCCACATCAGTTATAACCATCAATATAAATGGTTATTCACTAATCAAAAGACACAGACTGGCAGAATGGATCAAGAAACAAGATTTAACAATATGCTGCATATAAGAATCACATTTAATTCAAAGAGAAATTCATAGACTGAAAGTCAAAGTATGGAAAACAATACTCCATGTGAGAAGAACCCAGAAAAAAGCAAGGGTAGCTATTCTATTTGCACACAAAGTGAATTTCAAGCCAAGACTGATTAAGAGAGATAAAGAAGGTCACTACATCCTTGTAAAGGGAATAATTCAAGAAGACATAACAATCATAAATATATATGCAACAAATACCAGTGCACCCAACTATATAAAACAAATAGCAACAGGCATGAAAAATCAAACAAGTACAAATACAATCATATTGGGGGATCTCAATACCCCACTGTCACAAAAAGGCAGATCAACTAGACAAAAAAGTCAACAATGAAATATTAGAACTGAGCCAAACTTTTGAACAAATGGACTTAGTAGATGTCTACAGAGTGTTCCACCCCACAACATCAGAACACACATTCTTCTCAGCTGCACACAGGATATTCTCCAAAATAGACTATGTATTAGCTCATAAAACATGCTTAAGTAAGTGCAAAGGAATTAAAATTATCCCATGCATATTATCAGATTATAGTGCAATGAAATTGGAAATTCATGGCAAAAAAAAAACACAAGAACTTCATAGACATATGGAAACAACCAATGAGTCACAGATGAAATTAAAGAAGAAATTAAATAGCTTTTAAAATTGAACAATAACAACAATGCAACTTATGGGACAATACAACTTATAGGAACTTATAGAACACAATGAAAGCAGTCCTAGGAGAGAAATTTATAGCAGTGAATACCCATATCAGGAAAACAGAACAAGTACAAATAAACAACCTAATGGTGAATCTTAAACTTCTAGAAAAACAAGAGCAGGCTAAGCCAAAAGCTCTTATGATGGTGAAAATTATAAAGATCAGAGCAGAAATTACCTCACTGGAGACTAAGAAAAACAATGAAAAGAATCAATAAATCAAAGAGTTGGTTCTTTGAAAGAGTAAATAAAATCAACAAACCCTTATCCAACCTTATCAAAAAAAGGAAAGAAAAGACTCAAATCCACATAGTTAAGAATGAAAAGAGTGAAATCGCAATGCACCCTGCAGCAATCC